>PVJO010003761.1:0-118466 GCA_004026905.1 Hystrix cristata | reverse complement strand
AATACTTAGGAATCTATCTAACAAAAGAAGTAAAAGACCTTTACATCGAAAACTACAGCACCTTAAAAAAAGAAATTGAAAAGGATATCAAAAAATGGAAGGACATCCCATGTTCCTGGGTAGGAAGAACCAACATCGTGAAAATGGCTATACTTCCTAAACTACTATACAGATTTAATGCAATTCCAATCAAGATACCTCTTACTCTAAGTCTTAATCGCTTATTAATTCGCTGGTGTGACCAGCAGACTTTTGTGCCAACCGGAGTCATGGATGCTGACGTCACAGACTGGAGATGAAGATCCATGCTGGAATTTGGATGATCTAATGCCCAGAAGCCTAAAACACTGTATTTTTGGATGGTTTAGCAGTACTTGATTCTCTTATACCCTATCTATCTACTTCAAAGCACTTAGAAAAATTTGTATACGGAGATTACTACAGAGTTGGGGATTTAGCTCAGTGGTTAGAGTGCTTGCCTAGCAAGCCCAAGGCCCTGGGTTCAATTCCCAGAACCAAATTAAAAGAAAAGAAAAGAAAAAAAGGAATTACTACAGAGCTTTTCTGCATCATATTGATTATTCTGCCATTAAGCTGAAAGCATCTTTAGGAAGTTACTAAATTAATTCACCTCCTTTCTCCATATTTATAGAAAATACACCAACACAATGTTACAAACTACTGAAGTTAAAAGAGTCCTGGTATAAAATGCATTATATTGGGAAAGGTAAGAAATTGTTCAAATGGGAAGGGGAACAAGGGAGGGGGAGGGGGAAGGAAAAGAGGGACCAAAAAAAAAAAAAGAACGGAAAAAATGGAAACAAAGCTTTTGTAAATGAGGAGGAGGAGGAGGGGTTTAAGGGAGGGGAGGTGAATGGGAGAAAAAAGCAGCAGCAAGATACATCCTGTACAGCTACAAATTCCCTATGATGAATGTTATCACTATGTATATGTAAAATGTACCATGAAAAAAAAACGAGACCTGGTAAACCAGCTGCCAAGCTACTTCCTTGGTGGCAGCCAGCAAGTCTCCGAGAAAACTCCTGGCAGGCCAGCAGAGATATCCATACCCAATCTCAGTCTCTAGAAAGTTCAACAATACAATTTTCAAAAAAAACTAATCTTTTAAAATATTCCTCTGCCTCTCTTGCTCCCATCTCCACTCATTCACACCATACTCGTTCTTCAATTTCTGTACAGTTGCCACATTCTACATTAAAACTTTCCATGAGCCATACCCCTGCCCAAGAGGAATCTCTGGGAAAAGGAAACTTCCAAAGCACTCATCTCGATGGTTCCCACAGTACCACTCACTGGTTTTCTACTTTGTCTGATCCTATTTCTCAAGCAATGTGAACATAAGGCTCGTGTAGCTTTGTCTTTCTTCTAGTGTCTAGAAACTCGCACACATATTGTGTGTATATGTGTATGTCCTGAGAAGTTGTGTGGACACACACCAAGATTTACTGTGTGCCTACTACGCCTTGGACACTGTATGTTTCCTATACTACTGTGTTTTATCTTCACTAAGACTCTATCAAATAGTCATTATCATCCTCACTCTACAGAACAGAAAAGAGAAACTTAGAGAGGTTAATGCTTGACCAAAATCACACAGCTAGTCAATAGCAGTGCTGGAATTCAAACCCACGACCTGACTGACTTAAGTGCCAAGGTAACGAGTAGGTTATAAATAACTACACTGTGAAGGAGACAGTGACAAGTGCCAGGGAAGATGCTCAGAAGAGTATGAGATTACTTTTTTGCAGGGAGGGGAGTATACTGGAGTGAAAGTAAAGATAATCGTGAAGAACAAGGTATGAAGCTGCAACTTGACAAGCAGAGATGCAAGGCAATTACTATATTAAAGATTAAATGGCTCACCTTGGCATTCTCCCTAAAGTACAAAAGTGGACCAATAAATCACATTCAGTGAGATCTGTATCCTTGATAGCAAATATTATTTCATGTACTTGTTTTTTATGTAACATGTGTCCTGGAAACATTCAATAAATATTTACTGACTAAGAAAAGATTTTAAAAGGAGGAGAAGGGTGACTTTTACAGTATTTCTTATAATATTTAATTAGCTTAAACATACTGTTCCACATGCAGTCTGGTTTCACAAGACATGTTAATAAATCCTCTGTTCCACTAACACTCTTTATTACATTGTAGGTATTCGCTGCCCAATCATATGTCTTCATGTGTACTTTATATTTCAAGTGACTAGCCTGAATCACTGTCTTAACAGTTTTACTTCCAAATGAAATACAAATCTCTTTGGATATGTACAAAAAGACTTTTCTTTAGGAAATACCTTCATATATTAAAAAAAGGCAAAATTAACAAAATATGCTCATTTACAAAGACAAGAGAAAGAAAGCATTTGCATGCAAAGCAACATGAATAAAAATACAAAGGCAAACTTAACGTTTCACTAAATTACTGAACTCACTTCTAAAGGAAAAGTGTTTCTCTAACAAATGTTAGCAGAGAAAATGAGCCAGTTGTAATATGCCTGAAGCAATGAAAACCTGTTTCCTCCTTTCCTTCTTGTCCTTTTTGAAAGACAACTTGTCACAGTGAGACTTTTTTTCTTTCTTTTTTTTTTTAATAACAGCATCCATCCTTATGACAAATGTCTGCCACGGGTGTGGGGGGAGAAGGAGGAAAAGAATAAAAAGGCAAAGAGGGCAGGAGAGAAAACAGCAAGACGCCATCTGCTGACAAAAGAGAAAAGGAGAGGAGCAGAAATTGAGAGCAACATTTCCAGACCAGCATGTCAGAGGGAATGCAACAAATCATCTTTTCACTTAGCCTCATGAAACAGATTTTTTTGTTTTTACTCTGAAAGTATGTGAAATTAAGTTTTGTTTTTTCCTCCACATAGTTCATGTATTGAAAAACGACTAGAAATCAAATCATAAAGTCCTACATCATCCTCCAACTATAGATAGAATAACACTCAAAACTATTTAATGCATTAGAGTAGCATTACACTAAATAAAACAAATAATATCCCATTATGATATCTCATTTTATACAGGCAAAGCCACCTTAAGGGATTTCTTTGGCTAGAAGCAGGCTAACCTGGGACAGAAGACTACAGAAAACTGAAGGGCAATCCTTTATAATTCAAATTTTGCTGCTTTGTTTCTTACATCTAAAAAAGGTATTATTATCTTATTACTTGGTTATGAAAATTTCTTTTATTTTTCTCATAAAATAAAAAGGAAAAAACAGTGCCCTAGTTTGCTCTTTTATTATCTACAAATAAAATGTTGGACATTACCCATCACTGATTACAAGATAGCTAAGCAAAGTACTGCCACTTTTAAGAAAGAAGTCAAAGCTGTGTTGCCATGAATGAGATCACAATCACTTGCTGGATAAAGGAGGGGGGTGTTTACTTGCACACCCATCTTTTAAGAACTCTAGTACAATGGTCTCGGTTGGTTGGTCTCTCTGTCTCTCTGTCTGTCTGTCTGTCTCTCTCTCTCTCTCTCTCACTGGGGATTAAACACAGGGCCTTTACACTGAGCTAGAGCCTCAGCTCTTTTTCTAGTTTTAATTTGACACAGGTTCTCACTAAGTTGCAAAGTTGCCTAGGCTGGGTTCAAACTTGCTATTCTCCTACCTCAGCCTGCTGGAGTGTTGGAATTAAAGGCCTGTACTATAACTGGTGTCTTTTCTTGCCTATTTCTCTGTTGAATATACCCACACTACCACTTGGGTTAATATACTTCAGCTTTGCAGACAGCTTCTTTAAGTACCTCTATTTTCAGTATTTCTTAGCATCTAAGAACTGTTTGGACATGGAGCACATGCAGGATGCCATCAGGCAGGTCACTAGTGGACATCACTGTGGCTTCCAAGCTGGAGCACACTGAACAAAAGCAGTCATCTCAGAGCACTGTGGGCAGCACAGGGCAGGGGGGCTGCTAGTTTACACATTAATCATTTCAAAGCATTATACCTTTTTCTCAAACTATTGAGTACCATTATTGAACCTATTATTTTCAATGATTTGTCTATATTGTTCTGTTTAGTTGTTTCTGCATCAAAAAGAATTTAAGAAACACTAGTATTGCTTTTTTATTATGATCTTAAACTAATGGTTACGAAAGAGTTCAACAAAAGCAGATAAAAAAGGCATTAGTATAGAGAAAATAATTCTCTTTCATCACATTGAGACAACTATGCAAGTTCTTGAAGAAATTATATCAAAGTTTAAGGGACGTCAGTGTTGTGTTAGTATAGCCGGATTTTAAGACCACTAAAGGGTTTCCTGTTGTAATTAACAATGGACAGCATTTAAGACTATTTCTCTGTCCCTGTCTCCCATTCTACTCCAAGGAATATTATGGAGGCAGGGAAATATAGAGATTTTCTGAGTAGTAATGGATCTACTCTGAGCAGTAATGGATCATTTCTGAGTAGTAATGGATCTTTCTCCACGATCACCTGTTGTTTCGTGCTGAAAAGCCACTACTGTAGACACACAGCCAGCCCCTGCTTGTTACTTCATGACTTGGCAAGTCACCTGGTCTTGCACCTCTGGAGTCTTCAGTCTCTGTATCTCGGTCACCTCAACAGCAGAAGGGAGGTGAACAAGAGCTACTTGCCAAGCTTATTAGAAGACTGCACCAGAGTACACAGACCATGCATACACTGTGTGCTTTGTCTGGAAGGAAAAAAGGCCCCACGAAGTTTTGCTATGCAGGTATTGTACCAACAGGGCTTTCCAGGATGCCTCAGAGAGCTGTCGGGCACCCCAGGAAAAGGAGAGAGCACGCCAGGTAGGAGCTCAGCCAGGGAACAAACACGGAAGAGCCACAAGGCATGTGTTCCTCACTCCTGTGCTCCAATGACAGTAAGGTTAAGTCATACGCAAAACCTAAACCTAAACCGAAGAAAAAACTTTTTCTTCCAAGTTATAAATCCTCACACTTGATAGAAATCCCAGTATTCTGGCTTCAAAAGAGCCTCTAAGCTACCATGCCCTTTTGTGTCACCTCAGTGGCATAAACGAGAAAAATGGTCTGACCCAAAATATAGTCACAGCAAATGTTCATTATTACTTACTAAATGCTCATTATTACTTATTCATTATGCTCATTATTACTCCTCAGGTCTCTGGCAATGGGGGAAGAGTCCCTATTTTTATTCTGTCATCTTTTTGCATGTTTGGTTTCATTTAAATTTATTCTCAGAGTCTCAGCAGACACCGATTGCTAACTGTCTGGCTGCTGAAGCACATCTTCTCTTTTCAAGTCTATGGGAAATGTCGGGCTGCAACAGGGACTACTAGACTTGGAACTCTGCTCCAGTTTGTCACCGAAAAGAATTTTTCTGGCTTTTTAATAGAAACAGGGCAATGTTACAGCCCTATGATACTGCCCTTCTTCCAAGCTCTCAGGATGGCATGAGGTCAGATGTAGAGCTCCCACGCTAAACACAGACACGGCAACAGAAAGCTTTGGTTCTAACAGAAAAACAGGAAGATTGTTGACAGTATTTCATAAAAGTCTGAGAAAAATACTCGAGGCAAACTCCACAAAAATTATGTGACAATAAATAAAACAGAAGAAACTACCACAACAATAAAATAATCCAATTTCATTTACAAACCAATGAACAAGAGTTTACTAACTTCACCAAGAAGGAAAGGAAATCTAAAGCAAAATAATTGGATCCTAATGATGTCAATACTCTGGGCCTTACAAAAAGCTCCCGAAATATCCTTTCAAACACTTAACTTTTTAAAACCTAGACAGGTATTCCCTCCTGCCCGCAATGACTACTCAGAGCAGCTGCCACCTCACAAAATTTGGGAAAAGCTGCAATGCTATTTATTTGTTCATTGTTCACTGCTTAGCAGTCACTCAAAAAATCGTTTCCCTCATTCCCTTGCAATGGAAGCTTATTTCAAATCATTCTTCACCACACAAACAAAAAACATTTTCCAAAGAGCCCTGATCTGTATTCTTGCTTGTCCCTGTGGCAGTCCTTACTTTAAGTACCTTCCATACCTCTGGCATTCCCTCTTTTGTTCATTTTACCCATCCCAAAGCTTAGCGGGAAATCAAACATCAAGGATTTTGTTCTTATGCCATCCTGGTCTGGAGATAACATAAGAAAGTCTTGCAATTAAGAAACTAACTCAAGTAATTTCCCCTATGAATTGACCAATGACACATTATGAGATCGTGGCCCCAGGATTCTTGCTTAGTGGGTGTTTGGTCTCTGGTAAGTGATTTAACCTTTCTGAGCCATCGTTCCTCCCACTTGCAAATGCAAAGGCAGAACTGGCATCAAAAGGGCCTTCAAGGTTTAAAATTTTGCTTCTATGACACATATAAGGAACGTACACTGAATTTTAGAAAATACGCATTAGCAAATAAAATCAAACAGGATGCCAAGAAAAGTCCGAGGCCTTTGGATTCAAATCTTGTATTTTCCCAGAAACCTAATCTACCCAAACAGCAATTTCTAGGACTACTACTGTTTATTAGAGTATGAAGTAGTTCCATGGGTTAGTAAGTTTTCTTTTTCAAAAACAGATGCAACTTCCATTTTTAAATAAGTTACAAAAACAAGGTTAAATAAAGTTAAATCAATTCCTCAACATCCTTAGACTTTCAAAGTGCTAAGTGCGCACTGTGAATTTCCGGAAGGGCTATTGAGACACAGAATTTTCCCAGACTTATTTGCCACCAAATCCTTTCTCTTATGGCAAATCCCGCAGATCCAGTGTTCCCAGGAATACACTCAGAGATTGCTGTGCTAACCAATTAGTGTTCCACTCAGGACAGAAGTGAATGGATTCTGAAGGGTCACTCAGGCACCACCAGAAGGAGCCTTGGCTGCAGATCAAGATCCTCATCTCCAATGCAGGTTCTGCTGCCAGCTTGTAGTACGCACTCCCCAGATCCGCTGGGCCCCACCTGCCCTCCCTCATCCCATCAGCTGCCAGCCTCCAGGCCCCAGCAGCACAGCAACAGCCCACTCAGGTCTCTGTTGGCTGCATAGGCTGCTCCTACGTGACAATCCAAATAATTTAGAGCATTCATTCTACCACCACCCTAATTTCCACATTATCATGCAGCGGATATGGGGAAGGTTCTGGGGTTGGTGGCTCATAAGGAAAATTCTAAAGAATGCCACGTTTTCTTGAAACTTTCTTCAATGCATAAAGAAATAAGCCAGAATGGTTTCTCTTCAGACTTATTCTATTTTCAGAGAAATGCCCTAATTAGCAAATGACAATTAAGTAAAACAAGTGAACAACATAGGTTTCTTTGAAACTAGGAACAAAGTTTTTTTTCTGATAAATATTATTGACTGACATACAGCTAAGCATGTTTATCGCTTTCAAAAACCCACAAATGAATTTCTCTGAAAAACCCAACAGTCTTTTTTTTTTTTTAATCCACAAAATTGGGACTCTGCCAAAATGTGCATGTTACAAAACCATGGGTCACAAGCCCTTCATTAGACTTCATAGTAACTTCTACGGCATGGGCAAAGCTTTTGGAGATGTGATGGCAGAAAAATTAGGGATGGATGCAAATGCTGGTTCCGCCTGAGAAAGATTTGAGCAAGTTACTTAAGTTTTCTTTAACCTCAGTCTCCTACTCCATTATTAAATGGGAATAAGGATACCTATCTTACAGGATTATTAAGGGTTTTAAGTTATCTTACTTACTTAAAACAGCTTATTTTATCAAGCTCAATCTGCCTACCAGACTGAAACCTACACTAGTAAGAATCAGGTTTGGCTGAGAGTGACGGGAAACCCGAAGTATAATGAGCTTAGATGAGAGCCCTTTTCTTTGTCAGGTACAAGTCTGGAGAGGCAGGCAGGGCGCTCTATCTGCTCTGTTACTCTGCCCATGTGAACCCTAACTTCATTGACTATGATGGTGACACCCACATTCCAGACAGCAGAATGGGAAAGGAAAAAAAAAACCAGCAAAGCAGAGACAAGCACTGTCCCTGAAACAAAATTTCTAGAGGATGACACGGCGACTCATCTCCCACGACCAGAGAATTCAGTCACATGGCCGTGAAATGGCAGAGTACTTCAGACGTGACATAGGGCTTGGGTTACTACGTGTCAAGGGGCGTGGACACTGGCGGACGGTCAGCAGGCTCTGACAGAAAACCCAGCTACGGCTCACCTCCTCTCTGAAACGGCTTCATCTCTCAGGAAACCTAACAGCCCTCAGTAGCTGGATTTCGCACGATTCTGGTGGTTAGATTTTGTGAAACTTAGCCCTGCCTTGAAGAAGCCCTGCTTTAATGTCCACAATGAGCAAGATTTCCTTTCCAGAATAAGCAGTTCAGGACATAAGTAGTTTCCCCTTAGTTTTCTTTCTTGAAAACAAGTGCAGATCTTAGTAGAAAAGAATTAATTTTGCTGAATTATAGGGTTCAGTTTTCAAAAGTAAATACTTTGTTTTTAGTGCATGGGCACTCTGTCTGGGCACTGTGGTCTCTGGGAAGCTGAACCATGGACGACTAGTGGTGGAAGAAAGCAGCCTATCCCCCACTGTCCACCTTCCACACTACAGGTCCTTCTCTCCTCTTCGTCACTGACAGCCACTGTGAGGCAAGGATGGGAGAGAGGAAAGTGGCTGTAACATCTCCATGCATCACGCCATGGGACTTGCAAGCGGGCGGTGTGTGCTGAATAAGCTGCCATGTATCACCATTCATCTTAAACTCAATTAGCACCAGTATTCATTCTCCTCCAAGACAAGCTGAAGCAGGGTGCCCTAGACCTGGAACAATTTCTTGTCAACCTCATCTTTCTGTTCTAATTATTTCCAAGAGTTTAAATCAGCATTTCCCAAGCTCTGTGCCAAAGTGCTTGAGAATGGTTGCACGAAGAAAAACATTCAATACTGACATCTTTTCCTTCTAAACTGTAGTAAGTTATACAAAGAAAAAAGTTTTACATAGTTCTAACTGCAAAAACCAGCCTGTAAGCAAAGGTGTGCCCATCCCAGGTCCTTGTGGGCCAGAAGACCTCTAGAGTGCTCATGTGATAGCCACATGAAGCCAGCCCTCTGCTTTTACTCTACTGTGTAATTTTTTCAGTCTTAAGTAGCTCTTACTTCTTAAATTTATCTATTATGCATCCTACACACTTTAAGAATGGTCTTATTTCTTCATTACTTTATTGATTTATTTTGCCAAGTAAAATAAGTACCTATTTACAAGATGCATGAAAAAAGGGGGTACACAGTGAAAATTCTTTCTACCTGTTTCTCTCTTCCATAGTTTTCCTCCCTAGAAGGAACTATTCTCACAGCTCCTGTGAGTCCTTCCGGATATGTTTCCTAACATGCATGGTGCATGAATACATCCTGTTTTCTAATTTTTGTCAACATACTTTCTCGTCTGAGTTAAACAGTGGAATTTACTGTGATATATTGGTGCTAGTTATACGTGACTGTACATAACCAATTATGATTTCAAGTAATAATCTATCCCTGAAAAGCTATGGGTACCTCTTCTCAGGGTTAAATTTGCATGGAATGCTAATTCTCAACAGACAATTGGAGGACTTGAGTCTTACAGGAAAGCATCAGAAACCTGAGTGGGAAGGACACGAGAATGCAAGTTCTCTGCCACTCCCTGAACCTGTGCTGTGTCCTCCTGGGAGTCACCACTCCCCAGCATTAACCTGTGGAAAAGTCACTGCCTTTCATGAAAAGTGGAGCCAAACAAAAAAAGTGGGCCCTCCCCAAAGGAGCCTCCCGCAACCATGGACATGTTCCCATCTGTGTTGTGCACACTGTAGCCACCAGCCATACGTGGCTAAGAAGCACTTGAAACCCAGCTGCCAATGAAATTTAATTTAACTTAAATACATAAATAGCAACACTTGTCTACTAACTACTAATGGGAGAAGAAAGGGGAAAAGGATGGCACCCTCTGTTACGCAACAGCAAAACAACAGGAATGGCGTGTATGTGAATATGTAGGATAAGCATGATGGAATAAACCCAAATACCTCTCTTGACTCGTCTTTTCTTAACATACCAAGGCTGAGTGGACTAGTCCCAAAAATAATTTGTTTACTTAAAGTTGGAATACACATTACGATAAGCTTGCAATTATCTCTAAAATCTGAAATTAAAATACTTTAAATTTACCAAAATTCTATGTTTGATTATGCACTCTGTTTTAATTTTTCCTGGCATGACGTTGCCTGTGGATCACACTAAATTAACAGTTTCCCTGTGAGGTGAAAAAACAAACTGTAGAACAGTATGTACAATGCTATGCCAACTGTGTGTGTGTATATACACATATATGTTTGTATATGAATAGGATCCACCCAGCCCATGTTGTTCAACAGAACACTTTGCGATGATAGAAATGTTATAGTCTGTGCCACCCACATGGCAGCACTAGCTACTTGGGACTTGAAATACAAATATGACTGAAACCCTTTAGGTTTACTTATGTTTCATCTAATTAATTGATATTTAAATAGTCCTAAGTGGCTAATGGCTAACTTGTTAGATGGTACAGGTCTAGAAGAAAAAAACCCAGATAGTTAAAATGGCTAATGTAAAGGTAGTACAAATGGAGGGTGTAAAATAAACTTTTAAACTTTATACATTCCTTTTTGCTTGGATTTAGCTTTATACAACACATGTATGTGCAGTATATTAAATAAACAGGAAGGGGCAGTGTCTTTGCGTGAACTACTGTAATAAACACCACAGACTAGGTGGCTTACGTGATGACACTTATTTCTCACAGTTCTGGAGGCTGAAGTATGCTATCACTGGCAGACTCAGTGCCTGGTAAGGGCTTTCTTTCTACCTTTGTGTCCTTTATGGGCGCTGAGGGGATGAGAACTCCGGTCTCTCCTCTGCTTCTAAGGATACTAATCCTATCACAGGGGTTCCGCCCATATGGCCTCACAGAAACCTACCTATATCCCAAAGACTTGAGCTGCAGACACCATCACACAGGGAATCTTTGAGACTTCAACATATGAGTTTGGGTAGAGGAGGTCACAAACATTCAGTTTGTAACAGAAAGAGGAAGGGGAAAATGGAATTCCTTATAATTTTGTGTGTTTTCCCTTCTCCCTTCACTCAACTTACTAGATGCTCTACAAACATCATTATTGGGCTACTGAAACCCGGTTCCCGAATAGCTGGGAGAGTGGCAATTCCAACTAAGCAGAGATATAGTCAAATCTCTGGCCTTAGGACATTACAGATTCTAGTTTGAAGGAATGCATTAATGGGTTAGTGTTCTCACATCTTCACACCCTTGATGTCCCTAGTAAATGAATGCAGGTGCCAGGCTTACGATAAACAAAGCTGGAAATGACATTTCTCATGTTACCTTTAAGCATGCTTGACACAGCTGTGCTGCAATGAACAGAATGGCCTTCTCAAAGCTGCCCCAGAATCTGCTCCCTGTAGCTTGCCTCAACAAGCCAGCTCTTCCCAGCTATTTTTGGGAAATGGAAGGCACCTTTCCTCCAGGAGGAGAGGCTGTGTTCAATCTAAGCTTCTCACAAATGCAGAGTCTGGAGGTCCTGGGGCATCCCACAGGTCCCAAGATGTCAGATGCAGGGCAGCTGGCATTCCCAAATGATGCCTATAATAAGCTGGCATCCTAAATCCCGACTCCTGGTCCTCAGGAGCATGTTTTTACCCTCTATCAAAGCTGCTTTCTCGTAACCAATAAAAAAATATTAAAATGGTTACCCAGGAGCTGGAGGGAGGAAGAAATAGAATGAGTGGTTAATGGATAGAATTCTGTTTGGGAGATGAAAAAATTCTTCTGGAACTACATAGAAATGGTGGCTACAGAACATTATGAATGTACAAAAATGCCACTTAATTATCCATTTTAAAATGTTTGGTTTTATGTTATGTAAATTTCATCTAAAAATTTCATGAAAAATTATAAAGAAGAAGAGAACAATGTTCTAACACTCCAGCGTGGAACCCCCCAAGGGCCCAGGGGCACACTGGTCTCACACACCTCTCTGTGGGGTGATGCCCTGGCAGATGTCCTCCTCCTGTTCCTCTCAACAAGCTCCATGAGCGCTTCTCTTCCTAGAAGAGCCTTGTAGAATTAGCCCCGGACCCCGGGACTGCAAGAGGACCCACACGCACAAGACGAAGTTCGACCTTTGCATTAACAATTGGCCTTTCCAGTTCCAACAATGTCCAGTTAGTCTTTGTTTGTACTTCTCCATCTTTCTGCTCTTTCCGACCAGATTCCTCCCCAAGAACTCTCGCTGAGCTTTCTAACAGAATCTAGCATTGTGAGGAAACATCACATTCCTTTTTCACAGTATAGCGCTGAAGAAATGCCTCAGGAAACTGTACCCTTGATTACTTTGCCCTCCACCCATGGTGGCTGACACCGTCTGGAAAATCAGCACAATCATTATGATTATGGTCAATCAAAATGAGGAACCTGTTGTTGGACTACACTGACAAACAGTTGGACTAGATGAATTAGCTGATTCTCTAACACATTAGACTATCGGACAGTAAAAGTTAAGAGGTAAAAATAGAGGGATGTAGACAAATGGCTTCCCACAGCCTCCCTCGACCCCGTCTCCCACCTCCACTCCAGCCTCCTGAACATACTCTGGAACCATGTTTCCAGAACGTACCTATCAAATCCTTTCTTCATGGAACACCTGCCAACACCTCCCTGTAATAACCTTGCTCATCTGTCACTTTCTTCATCTCCTTTTACCTAACTTCTTGTTCTAAAAATCTTGAAATTATCCTTAGTTCTTTCTCCCATGCTTGGACCAGCTCTACCTTCAACGTCCCCAGCGTCCACTGCTACAATCTGGTTTTAGCCACTACCACATTTCACCTGGACCACACCATGCTTCCACCTGCTGCCACTATCCCACAGCATCCAACGACCTTTGAAGATTAAAAGTTTTAACCGGGGATTTAGCTCAGTGGTTAGAGTGTTTACCTCGAAAGCATGAGGCCCTGAGTTCGATTCCCGGTACCCAAAAAAAAAATAAATAAATAAAATAAAGTTTTAACCCATTTTCTCCCCTCTTCAAAAAGGCCCCCATTACCACTGGCAACCAAATCTAAATCACGTACCACTGCTTATTAGACTTTCCACAGACTGGCCCCTGGATACTTCTCCATGTGCACTTCCAAACACTTCTTCCTGGATGCTGTAGGTAACAGAGCTGTTCCCGTAGCTTACCAAGCCCATTCTCACCACCAAGCATGGTGTGATCTGAATGTCTCCCCCAAATTTACACTGAAATGTAACTCCCATTGTGATGTATTAAGAGATGAAGGTATTAAGAGATGACAGGAAGGGGTTATTAAGAGGTGATAAATCCACTCCTGGATTAATGGAGTAATGAAGTTAATAAGTTATCTCAAGAGTGGGTATGTCTAAAGTCAAGTGTGTTTTGTCACACATCTCCCCATATGCTTACAAGGTATAAGTTAATATTTTTATCAATTTTTACATGCCAAGTTTATATCTTATACCAAATGAAAACATGTATCTGAATATTGGAAATCTATGTCCTGGTCATTTGTATTGAAAGGCTCTGGCTTTTTTTTATATCTCCCCATCTTCCAGTATTTTGTCACTGATTCAATCTGTGAACTTACATATAATGCAGCATTTTACGTAACTAAAGGAGTATGTTGTGTAGAAATTTGGCTCACCTACTCCTCTAAATAGACTTTGGTGCCCTCTGGAAAAATTTCATTAATACCCACGCCTCTATTTTCTATTTTCCCAACAGGATTTGTCCCTGTTCAGCTAGAACATCTTATGAATAGCTTCGTTGTTGCACTTTAATGCATTGGAATGTCAACCAAAACAAGCTTCATAATCTCAGGCAAGTACTCAACCTCTCTAGTTAAGTCTCTGGTTAATTTACCCAGGTGTAAAGTGGAGAAACTATTAAGCACTCCATCAGGCTACTGTATCAACACACGCACTAACACCTAGAATGCCCTGGAAGTAGTGCCTGGCATATACTAAGTGCTGTGGAACTGTGTGCTATTATCAGAATGGTATTTATTTGCACATTACATTTTTATTTGTTAGCACCTTCAAAATAGGAAATAGGTGTTAATCTCTATATCCCCCAATGCCTAGCACAATGACTGGTAAATAGGATACAGTTAGTGAACAAAAACTCTCTTTTTATCTTCCAAAAAGTGAAATACAGGGATTAAAAATAATAAGCTGAAGCATCACCTTATTTATAGCCCATCTTGTCTGAACAATAAATTGAAAGGAGTTCATAAAGTATGATCCTGACCTTTCAAATATGTCATTTATATCCAAGAATTAGATAGATTTCACTTTTGCTACAGAAAAAGGGAAAAAAAAAGTCTAGAGCCTGGCTCTAGACAGGAGTGTGCTGTGGTGGTTTGTGTCCACAGATCTGGGTATCTACAAAGAAGGAAAAAAAGCTCTAATCACAAAGCTCACATACTTAATCTTCCACCTTTCTACAGCAGGAATGTCTCAAAGTCATTGGTGACAGACAGGGAACAACAGAGATATCTAAAAAAATTTCAACGATTTTAACTGTTAGTTCAAAATGTTTCTCAAGCCTACAGATGCTCAGAGTGGGGAAAGATCCCTCTCATTCTTTTGTAGAAAGCAGCCATTTTCCACATCTTGTCTCCATCTAGGATCATAATATCAACCAATTTAAAATCAGCACTACTATTATTTTGGTAGTCTGGTTCTTTGCAGATGTGTATTATTTAGAAACCCACTAAAAGTGAATCTGTCATCTAACTAGTGGGATTTTCCTCTTTCCCTGGTGCATGGAAAAAACAGCCACCTATTCACTAAAACAGAATTAATTTAGTGGAAGTCATGTTAAAGTCTGGGAGTTTTGTGTCTCAGAGTGAAAAATGCTTATCACACCCTAAGGTCAACCAGGCAGAAACCCACATAGAAAAAGGATGAAGGCGCAGCGTCAGGTGGTCCTACTCATTGAGAGTCCCCCATTCCTACTCCCGGGTGGCCCTTCTCCATGTTTCCTTGATCACTAGAACAGGAAATTTCAATACAGTCTAAGGTAGAGTGAAACAACTGAACCACCTGCATGAATGTAAATTCAAGCCTGAAGATAAAAAGGAAAAACAAAACAATACGATTAGTAAACTTCTCCACATGCTGGACGTTCTACTCATGACAACAAACTCATACACAGGCACATGAACAAATATTTGCTTTTCCCAATAACTTCACAGTCAAAAATGCAATCACTCCAAGCACTATCTTCACTTCTCTTTTTCCATTCAGAAAGTGTTAGAAAGAAAGATAAAAGCACAGCACATATACACACAGATGCATACATCTCAGTAACTGTGTGTTCTTCTGTAATTAAATGTTGGGTCTCTTATTTACTTAGCTTTAAATGAAAAATGCACACTGTGATCTCAATATGACAAAGGCTACATCTGAGGATTAAAATTCTCAAGTACATGTCTTTAGTTGCTCATCTTTTGATTACTGTGTGAGTGGTTGCCTAGGAAACCCCCTGACTGACTGAAGAGGCTCAAATGAACTCTCCTTTCCCAGCTTGCAGGTGTGAGTCCCCACCTGTGCTCCACAAGGTCTATCCTCCTGAGATACTAGAGCCCAATCTTTTTGCATCCTGGATGACATAAAAAAGACAAATAATTGTTTATTTTGAAGACAGTTTTCTAACAGAAATGGCTAAAGCTAAATGCTATTTACTTCCGAATTTAATCACAACATAGTGATTAAACATAAGAGATATCAGAGAGGACATTGGAAAAGACCACCGAGACACAGAGGGAAAGTAAGAGTCCAACAGGGTATGATCTCGGAAACCACAGCCCTTGCCTCAGCGCCGCCCCCAGTGCAGGTTCCCTGCCAGTTCCTATAATCTAGTTACATCTCGGCCAGGACGATACAATGACTCTTGGCTGAACGGTGAGGAAAAGCACAGGTCTAAGTTGTTATATGCCAAATCCATAGTGCAGCCTGCAAGCCTCAGAGGATGGGCAGAATCTTCCATAATTCTAGCAAATTTGAGCAGAATTACCAAGGTCAGCCTCAGTGCCACGGCCAGATGATGCCAATGCCAATACCAAGGTTATAGAATGTGCCTGAGGACAGAGACTGACCAGGCCTAGAGAGAGCAGGGGGCTGAAAGTAGAAATGGCTATTGTGGCCTTTGACTATTTTCTCTGAGTTACTTATCTCAAAGTCTAGCAGCTTCCTCTACCATCTTTGAATTATCATCTAATAATTACCATTGACCTTAAATTACATAATATAAAACCAATCTCTTGGAGGAAAAGCAAGGACTCAGTGCACCCTCAGCTGCTGCAGAGAGGGGTTGGGAGATGCTGGAGGGAAGGAAAGACAGGGCAGAAGCCCAGCCCTCACCACTTCTTCCTCAGATGAAGTATTCCACTGACTATTGATCCTGCTGCACCTGCCTCTCCCCACAGCCAACCACTCCTCAGGCTGATGGCTGAGACTTTCTTCCCACCTAAGCGCCATCAAGGCTCCCTGGTGCCTCTGGGATAGAAATCCAAATTCCCTCAGTTCAGTTTACAAAGCTCTTCACTAGGCAGCCACTGGAAAACCAACTACATTCCACCATGACCTCCAGCTTGTAAAAGAACAAAACTGTAAAAGAAGTGTCCCAGATTTGGACTGAACAGAACCAAGCTGCCAAGTACTTAACTCACAACATCTACAGGGAAAGAATGAACAGTTTTCCAGGTATTTTTTTAATGAGATTTTCTAATGAACTTTAAGGAAATTAAGATGTGCTGTGGAGCTAGGCGACACACACCTGTGTTTCCAGCACTCTGGGAGGCGGAGGCAGCAAGACTGTAAGCAAGTGTGAGCCCAGGCTGGGAAACTGAGCAATATAGCAAGACCTGTCTCAAAATAAGTAACTAAAGAAGGGCTGAGGATGTGGTTCAGTATGAAGGCCCTCGGTTCAATCCCCAGGATACCCCCGCCCCGCCAAATAAATGTGCTTGGGATAGTCATTGCCATCTACCCACTTGACTGTTAACTATCAGAGCATAAAGATTTTTGACCAAGCAAATTTTTAGTGATGACTAAATTAATCTTTCTCCCGTTAAGTCCCTAAACCAAGAATGAATCTTTCAATATAGCTATTAGGGGCCTTTCATTGCAAAGCTGTAATAAAATATGAGCACATGCTCACAACTGAACTGTCTGAAAAGTTTTAACAGCTGCTACCTAACCTAAATCAGGCCCTTATGCCTTGATGTCCCCAGCATGCTCCGCAGCCTCTGACCTCTGTGGGCCTTTGAATGAACAGAAGCCTTCCCCAGGGCCATCCCTCAGGGCCTGACACTTCCCCTTGCCCTCTGTATTCCCTACACCATCACAGAACCTGGCTCAAACCTAGCCTATGGTAATGTTTGCTGAATGAAGGAACAGTAATAGCCCAATGCAGGTGTCAGCCTTACAGGAGAAGCTATTAAAATTCCCTGTGCAATCCACTTTTGGATGCTTTGACCAAGCCAAAAATTAGATGGAGTAACCTGACATTGACAGTTTCCGCATCTTCGTGTTAAGGGGGGAAGCAAAACTGACAAAAAACCAAAACAAAACTAAACAAAAAAAACCCTACTAAACAGGGTCATCAGGGTGAAGCCCAGAAACCTTCCCCAGTGTACTCTCCTCCCTCTGGACCAAGGCAGAATTGGAATCCACAAGGCAGCCCCAGCAGCACTCTCCTAACCACCTGGCACACAGCAGGCACCCACTGGAGTGACTCGAGTCCACTAACAAGTACAGACAGGCCCAAAGAAGGTGGTGCCAGCCGAAGGAAGAAGAAGGGTCTAAATGTAAGATCTTCTGAAATTTTAAAACTAGACAAAGAATACAGGGGACTTTAGAGGAAGGAAATAAAAAGAAGGATAGCAATTTTAAAGCATCTCACAGATCTGAATTCTTGGCACAAGAATATACAAATTTAGTTCATAGAAATACCAGGTTTTGAGATATGAAAGACCTGAGGGCAAACCAAGAAAACTCATTGGCATGGAGGCTGTTGGGATTTAGCTGCAGTGGGAAGATGTATAAATGCCTTAAAAGGTGGTCTCAGTTCTCCAACTTCCCCCAATCTTTCATGTCTCTAGGGTACTGTCAATAAGAAGAAACTTCCATGAAGGCTTGGATATGCGGCCGGAGGGCGGGCCAGAGACGGGCCAGAGACTTTGCTTCTTATATGCAGTTACTCATTTCTTTCTTGTTTAAGGATCTTTCATTTGGTACACTGTGCACATGAGCTGGCAGAATGGTAGAGCTGCCTGGGCTTTATCACTTACAGTTAGGAGTGCTTCCTTTAATGGAACTGATTCATTTAGAGGAAAGATTGGGAAGTGTCAATCATGGAGCATCCCAGGGGATAACTGAAAGATGTACATGTCCCACATAAATACAAAAAGAGGAAACTGCACTGCAAACAACATGGGGAAGAAGCAACTGAAGAAGATACAGAGGAGAAATGTACTATCTGCTTGTCTATCTTAGAGAAAGGTGAGGACGTGAGGCACCTTCCATGTATGCACCTTTTCCACCAAGTGTGTGCAGACCAGTGGTTGATTACCATCAAGAAGTGCTCCATATGCAGAGCAGACATTGAGGCCCTGCTGCCACATGAAAGTTGACACCATGTTTCTGAATTCGTGCCCTCCCTCTCATCCTATCCTTCCTGGTACTGCAGTCAACCGAAGATAGCATGACCTACTTGCGCAGATTTGGAAGCGGTGAACTAAGAGTGCTGGCTGTGCTATATGGTACAACTAATGCTAGACCTACAATTTATGTATATGGTTGATTCTGATGTATTTAAAAAGCTTTTTTCCCTAGATTTGACATTTTTCCTATATCATTTTACTGTGTTTTTGCATGCTTCCTTGCATAGCACTTCTTTGCACATATTACAGGCTTGTGACCCTAAACTTGCAAGGAAGATTAGCTGCCTTAGTAAGTAGGATTTTGTGGTCTTTTTGTTTTTTGACATGGTACTAAGCCTTGAGAAATATGAATTTTTTTATCCATTACTAACCTTTAATTTAGTCAGTCATGTACTTTAGTTTAATGAATAAAGATCCTCCAGAAAATGATAATATTGCATTATCAAGGCATTCCTTAACTAGGACAAATGGCTGCTGCATATTTACAATATGGAATTCTGAGTTAACTACCATCCTTAATACTGAGAACAGAATACAACCCCTATTCAGGTTGGATGCAGGAGGTACGCACATCACCAGAGTGATCAATATGAATTTTCTTGGTGTATCATATTCCTTCCAGCACAATGAAGATAGTTGAATATTGGTATCATAAACTTAGACTGCTGTTCTGACTGTATTTATCTTTTTCTACATTATTTAGAACTGCATTTCTCTGATTCAATTTTTGCTGCTGTCAAACAGCTTTGATGAACACTGAATATTAATTTCAATTAGCTGAATTGTACATACTTTCAGATTTAACAAAATTTTAGGGAAACTGAAAAAGACATGCAGAATTTTGTTCAGTCTTCTGATAAGCACAAAGAGTTAACATATCTGCTTACATTAATTTTGTAAACCCACTCAGCCAAGACTTAGAATTTCAGTCATTGGCCGGTATCTGCATTTCATAGTGTGTCTGAAGGTCCCAGGATTACTTTTAAGGGATTTTTACTGGTTTAAAGATAAAGTCAGCTGAACCTGATTAAAAAACAAAAAGTAAAAGTAAAGAATGCTAGAGCCGATGGCAGGCTCCTGTCTACTTGCAGAGGTTTTTCCCATGCTCCTAGAGGAACAGAGTCTCTCACAAGCCATACCATTCTCTTGCCCAGACTCAAGACAGGGATGGAGCAAAACAGCTGTCTTCTAACTTTTTTACACTAATTTCAGGATGACTGATCTTGTAATGTGATTGATAGTTATATTACAGCTCTCATCTCTGTTTATCCCCCCAAAATGGCTCCACATTTATCATCTTTTGGAAGATCACTCCTAGACCTTAGAAACTGGCCCGCGCAATAACTAGAGGAAGTGTTCCTGCTAGGTGAGTGGTAAAAACACGCCTGGACTCCTGAGCACGAAGGAGAGGAGCGCCTGCAGCTAACCTGGGAAGGCTCAGTTAGCTTGGCAAAAGGGAGGAGAGCAGGAGCCCCGCATCCAAAGGTTGGTACAGTTTTCTTTACTTGTGCAAAAAAACAAACAACAACAAAACCTATAACCTATCCAAAGATTTTATATTTAATAGGACTTTAACCTACCTAGGAACAATTACTTTACTAATATTTTCTAATTAATTTTCTAATACTTTATGAGGGTCATTCTTGCACATCTGTACTTAGAAAAAAGAGTGAGTAATATTAAAACAAAGTAATGATACACTGAACAGACCTCCCACAACTTAAAATATAGAATGTATTCAGTAACACCGTATATTCTATACACATATGAAAACTCTAAAAGACTTATTATAGTACATGTGGGACTCTCCCACATGCATTGAAGAATTGTTTGACTAAAAACAGAAATGAGGGCCAGGGAAAAGATTTCCCCTGTGGTTGATTAAAAACATTATTCTTGTTTTGAGTTCTCTTACCAAGTGACCATGAAGTGAACAGAAAAACTTCTTAAAATGTATTTTTTGAACTTTTTCCCCACTACTAGATTTTAAGATTGGTTTATAAACAGCTCTAACATACTCAACGTAAGTTCACAGTAACACAAATAAAAGGAAAATTAAGTTCTAATGTTCTCAAAAAATACTTTAACCAGTCTAATTTAATGAATGTTTGCCACTGTGGATGAAACGAACTGTCCACAAATGTGGACTCATAATAGTCATCATTTTTGACATCACCAAATTTATTACAAGGCCTTTATTGGAGCAGTTAAGTCTACTAAAACACATAATATGATGACACAATGAACAAATACATCATTTGCGCATGCCATTTCAGGAGCATTAAACAGTATTATTTTCTCACTCTCATTTAGAAATGGAGTTGAAGTAAAAATGTAAATAAAGTTATTTGACTGGAAAAAAGCAATCAGACAAAAAAAACAAATTTCATCCCACCAACACACAAAAAACAAGACATCTGAACTCCTAAATACTGTACTTTAGAGAAGAATCATGTATAAGCTAAACTGTGTATTATGATGTTAGAATCACTGTAAGACTGAAATTTGTAAATATTTAAGACAATTTTACACACAGAAATATTTTCATTACTTACTTACATCTTGGTGTTTACTAGATATGCTTCAGTATGGATAAAATGCTCTGATGCTAAACTTTATCTCCTGACAGTAAGAGAAAAAATTACGCTTTCTTATGCTAGAAGAATAAGGAACAATCTGTGCAGCCATCTGAGCAGAACAGAACAGCTGATGTGGTATACAGATTAAAGGGATTTTAAAGAAAAACCATTACACCAAATGTATGGAGACTGGAAGAAAGATTCAATATAGCTATGAACTACCTCAAACTCTTGCTAGATCTAGGCAATTTTTATTTATTTTTGTGTGTAAAGGCTTAAATACAAAGTCTACATTCAGAATCCAGAAGAAAAATTAAGACATGGTTTACATATAACAAATACAGAGGGTTGGAGATTTAGCTTAGGGGTAAAGTGCTTGCCTAGCAAGTATGAGATCCTGAGTTCAATGCCCAGCACCCCCCACCCCGGAAAAAACCTATTCACCAAATGTAACAACCAACAGATAATAAACTTTTAAATTGAGATTACCCAGTTCTTAGTGACTTGCTTCCAAAAAGTATAGAAAAGAGGAGAAAATAAATTTACGGTACAGAAAAAGGGCAAATGCTATACACCCTGAACAAGAGATCAAGGTCAATATCAAAAGTTGTAAGTCACACAGAGAGCATGCTACCTTCGTAGAGATGTGACAAAAATATCAATACAGTGTACTGTCTTCCTTCCTCAAACCCACACCCTGGCCAATAATCAGCAAAACAACAACAACAACAACAACAACTAACAGATAGTCTACAAAACATTCCTCAAAACTGACAAGATTATAAAAAATATATATATAAGAAACTATCCCAGGCCAGAAGAAATTAAAAAGATGTGACGACTAACTGTAAGGTGACATCCTTGTGGAGATCCTGAAACAGGAAACCAACTTTAGGGAAACGCTAGTGAGCTCTGAATATAGTATGGATTTGTGTTAATAGTAATGCACCAGTGTTCCTTGATAGTGACACATTTAACGTGACAATGTAAGAGTTAGCAATAGGAGGGACGTATAAAAAAATCCGAATTATCTTTGCAACTTTTCTTCAAATCGGTAATTTTCCAAAATAAAGCATATTAAATAGTTACAAAATTAAGTCCACAGCACCAATGTATGGCCTTTCACATGATCGTTGCAGCTTTGGTTACAGCCACAGAGACAGCCCAGGCTGGGATCCTGACCATTCTCAGTGCTGACCGACAGACACCACTGGGCAATTTGGGAACCTGTCTGAGATGCCAGGAGACCACAGATGGCACACATGTGACAAGAACAAACATTTCAGAACTGCCTCACACCCCCATCTGAAGTGAAAAATAGGCAATTTTATGCAAGGAAAAAAACAAAGACTAAACAGGTTGGCAGGGAGCCATCGGTGCTCTGTGAAAACACATGACAAAACAGCCTTCGTACTCATACTTCACTTAGCAAATGCCACTGCCAGAACCAATGTAGGTGTGAAAAAATTATACAGACTCAACAGGGCTCTTCCTTACCATGAATAAGGAAAACTCAGAGGGACAGGGACATAGAATTCCTTCAAAGCTTTGTGGTAGAAGGTAGTCCACATGAAAAAAATGATTTCTTCAATCAACAGCACATAAATTATTACCTACTTTCAAGATTCTCTCCAGTCAGGGAACACATGGCACCATGCTGGACATGTTTTATAAGGAGGCGGTGAGCCCTCTAAGTGCTGCTCAATACAGAAAAACATTTTGTTTTTACAGAACAAACATGTGGCATGATAGTGTTTGCTGCAGTAGATTTAGTTAATTGCCTTGAATTTCAATCCAAAAAGAAATCTGGGGACTTATCTGCTCTAAGCAAAAAGTTCCACAATTTATGAACTACATGAATATGCAGCATTCATCAGGCCAGGGAATTAAAACATAATTGACTTTAAATGTTTTCAGAAAATTAACACACTGTCAATCAAAATCACAATAGTATTTTTGGAAGCTTGACCAAAATTCTTTTAAAATTCATCTGAAAGCAAAATGTTTCAGAAAAACCCTGAAAAACACTTACCAGTAATGATGATGATGATGTTTTAGCACACACAAACTTACCACACAGCTCTAGTTATTAAAACAGCATGGTGTACATGTGGAGTAGACAGAGGTACAGATGGAAAAACAAAACATCTGAAAACCAAGCGTTACAAACTGATCTACTGATTCAAATACAGGAGCACTGCCCTGCTACATACGGGCAGTGCCGATGGGTCCTTGATGGTGAAACAAAATGACAAAGCAAGTCAGCAAAGGATAAAGTAGCCGAAAGCTGGCTAACTATATAGGAAAAAATTAAGTTGGGCATTTTTTTTCATACCTTATATCCAAATGCTTCTCATATGAATATAAAACTCCTAGCATCACTAGAGTAAAACATAGGTGAATATTTACACATGATTTCACGATGGGAAAGATGAGAGTTCAAGAACAACGTGAAATGTGCTCATCTAAACATGAAGAGAAGCATGATTAAATAAATTACCAGCTAGCTAAGTAATGGAAGGTTATGTAGCTACTAAATTGTTGTTGAAGAAATGCATTTAACAGCATTTAAAATGTCAGTATTTAGTAAAAAGGTTAAGTTATAAAATGCATATGGAGAGGAAACAGATCTAAATGTAGATATTAAAGCAGATACAGAAAATATCTGTCCCACAAGGATGTCAACACTCCTTAAATTTATCTATCACTTCAATTCATGACCTCAATCAAAATGGGGGTTTTCCATGGAACATAATTCTAAAATCTATACAGAAGAGCAACAAAGATAAAGAGTAGGGACAATTTTAAAGTATAACAAGCAGAGCGGGTTATTTATGGTTTATATCTAGATGTCCCCCCGCAGCCTCATGCACTCAAAGGTTCAGCTTTTGAAAGGTGACTGGGTTATGGGGGCTGTTCTGAAGTAGATCTGGACAGAAGAGGCAGGTTGCTGGGACAAGGCCTGGAAGGGTGTATGTGTCTCCCTCCTCAGCTTGGCCCTTCGCTCTCTGCGTCCCACCTGCCATGTCTGTCTGTCATCCTGTAAGCCGCTCTCCTCTGCCACGCGCCCCACGATATGCCTTTGCTATGCCATCCTGCCTCGGCAGCTGACTATGGACTGAAATTTGCACAAACTGTGAGCCAAAATAAACCCCTTCTCCTTGAAGTTGCAGGAGTCAGGTATTTTGTCCCAACAATGAGGAAAGTAACTAAGACATAGAGGTTTTAAATTACCAGACAACAAGATATAAAAAATAAATAAAGACATAATAAAGCAAGTATGAAAGTAAAGCAGGAAAAAAAAAAGACAACCAGTGGGACAAAATTAAGAACTCATCCCTGAAAAGATCTAGATCTACACAGATTGGAAGCTGACATGACACAATGGCACTGCACATCAGGAGTGGCCAAAACACAGGGCCATGACAACTGGTTGTCCATGAGAAAAACAAAATTGGGTTCTGTTATGGTTTAGATCTAAAATTTCCCCCAAAAGGCTCATGTATTCAGAGCTAGGGCTTTTGGAAAGTGACTAGATCATAGGGGTGCTAAATTCATCAGCAAATTAATTTACTGATGAGTTCACGGCTGAAAGTGCAGTTAGGAGGTGCGGCCTCACTGGAGGCGGGTCACTGGGGACAAGACCTGAAGGGTGTATCCTCTTTCCTGCCCCCTTCCTCTGCCTGGTTCTTCCTGCTCTTTTTGCTTCCTAACTGTCATGGAGTGAGCAGCTTTCCCCTGCTACGCCCATCTTCCATGCTGTTTCTGCCTTGGAGCTATTTAACTACGGACTGAAATACCTGAACTAAAATATACTTCTTTAAACTGTGGACGTTGGGTATTTTGTCCAAGCAATGGAAAAGCTGACGAATACATGTGCCTATATCTCATCAAGTTAAGCACAAAACTCCATTTTAGGTGAATTGCAGATGAAATTGTATAAAACAAAACATTGACATTTTTAGTAGAAAACAGAATATCTTTATGTAACGTCAGGACAAGGAGGAATTTTAAGACACAAAGAAACAATGCCTAAAGGAAAAATAAATTTTATTGCATTAAAAGGAAAATTCTATTCCATAAAAGGTATTATTTTAAAAAGTGAACAACCAAGCCAAAAACCAGGAGATGCTATCTGTATCCACACAGACCACAAAGAATTGAGATGCAGAATATATAAAAACTGCCTATGAATTACTAAGTAAAAGACACCAAGAGAAAATGGCCACGTGATTAGAATATGCACTTCAAAGAAACCCAGATACCTAAAAAACACATAAACCTCCATCTTACCGATATCAATAAAATTCTAACTACAATTAAATACTATTTCATAACCATAATATTGGCAAAACTCAAATCTGACAAAGACGAGGCTATGGAGTGAGATATAAGCACTTCTGAGAGCAGTTTCATTGTAACTATTGAATTTAATGTTGTACATATCATATCCTAAGACCCTGGAACTTTCTGGTTATATATCCAAAATGAACTCTGGTATGTGCACTAAGGAGATGCATAAAAGAATGCAGAGTCACATTTTTCCCAATACTGTGAAGCTGCAACAACCTAAAGGTTTGTCAGTCAGAAAATGTATTTATAATTGTGACATATTTATAAAACAGAATATTATAAGACTATTAAAATGAATGAATTAGAGCTGCAAATACTACTATAAATAAATCTCAAAATCATAACACTGGGTAAAAAAGGCAGCTCAGACAATGCATGCCACATGGACTGTAGTAAAGGTGAGATGTGCTGGCGCCCTCCCGCTTTAGCACAGCAGGGCATATTACTCCAGCTGCTAGGGGAGTGTTGTAAGCTGTCAGCTCTCTGCTGCAAAAAGTCACCTCCCCACTTCACACTCTCTCCCCAGGGGCAGCCTTCACACTCTAACAGGTCAGTGTGAAGCTACAAAGGCCTCCACCTCACCTCAACCTGAGATGGTCCTTGGGGGCTCTCTACCCACCTTCAGCACCCCCACTTGGATCAGGAGAAGCCTTCCTATTGGCTGCACCACAGCCCAATTTCTCCCCCTGCTCAAGCCTGCTTCCTTCTTTTCCACAGCATTGACCCTAAAAATCTCTTCAACAACAACCCTACATCTTTATCTGCACAACTTCTGCTTCCTTAGAACTCGACATACAACAGTTAAGTTTGTATTTTGCTTGAAAACACAGGACACAGGGAGATAGATATTTTGCAAATCTACGCGACCAAGAGATGGGAGACAAGGAGAACTGAAAGAATTAGGATCTGTTATGTACGTGTACCAACTCCCTATGATGAAAGTAATTATTATACACTACAAATATGTACTAATAAAAAATTTTAAAAACTAAAAAACCCATGTAACTCCAAAATAACACATGAAACAATACTACTTATGCTTGAGGATACATGTGCTAGCATGTGATGAGAACATGTATGCCAATGATTAACCCCAAATTCAGGGTACAGGCTAATCTCTGGAAGGCAGAAGGAAGAAAAAGCTTGTGGAAGAATACATATGATGTTTCAATAACCACATATACTGCCATCTTAAGTCTCACACGGATACTGTACATGTACATACATTATGTAGTATTCCTTGCTCTTTCTTTGCACTCCTGAAATACGCAATAATTTTACAAAGTAACTTTAAAGAAAAGGAATAGCTTGCCCCTTATCAACCATCCTCTACCTTCTTTCTGCTCCAATACACGAGACAGATGATGTTTACATGACCAGCAAAGTGTCAAGGTATTCCAACATTCTGAAACAACAAAAACTTTCCTGGTGGAAGTTTTAAAAAAAGCTGAAGAGTTTTTTCTTTCTTTCTTTTTAAATGTGGCAATCTCAAAAAGCATTTACAAGTTTATAACTCCTTATGCTGTACCAGCAATCACCACTTGAAATAGACTGCTATACAGATAAAATAAAATTATGCATAATTTCTATAGAAATTCCATTTACCTTTCCTCTTCTCAAGAAATTATCAAATTCTAAGTGAATGAGAGTGAAATTATAGAGATAACTTTAATTTGGCCAGGTTTTACACATAATGGCACCATAATGTGTAAAATTCTATGGACCTAGATGGATAGTGTTCAACTGCCACTAACAAACCAGAAGAAAACACCTAAAAAGTAGACTTCAGAGTAAAAGGAGATGCCTAAGATTGTTATTTCTAAATCTATAACATTTTCCAAAGTAGAAAGTATTGGGCTGGGGATTTAGCTCAGTGATTAGAGTGCTTGCCTTGCAAGCACAAGGGCCTGAATTCGATCCCCAGCACCACAAAAAAAAAAAAAGAAAGTATTATGGCATAATTATGGTTATGTAAAATACAATGTGCTCATGATTTTTCTATATATAATCCCAGTAACAACAAAATAGACTACTTCAAATTTTAAAATCAAACAAAGGATATAATCACATGAAATATTCATAGAACAAATAAAACTCACGGCTTGGGGATTTATCTCAGTAGTAAAGCCCCTGCCTAACAAATTCAAGGCCCTCAGCTCGATCCCCAGGACCACCCCTCCAAAAACACAAATAAAACTGACTATTTCCCTACACTACTAGATCATTCTTCAATGGCCAATTTCACTGTTCAGAAAATTTCACTCGTAAATAAAATGAGTCCCACATCCCTAGGGTCAGGCCACAGAAATAATGCTTTTTCTTGTTCTCGCCCAACATTCTGAGCTAGCAAAACACCATGTAAGAGGATCCAGAAACTTGAAAGAAGGATCGAAGTAGAGGGGAATGAAACGATTCAAAGATTGTGTAAGTTACTAATCTGAGGCAAGCACGTTTTGTACAGATCCCAAGCATCAAGCACAAATAATCCAATTTATCTTTAGTCTATTATTAATTATTCAGGAGATCCACTGAAAAACTAAACTTTAGGCTCCATATGTGTTTGATACAAAATATTTATAGACACAGTTGCAAAGGAAAAAGAAAACCAAACTTTCAGATGTCTTGATATAACCATATTTACTGATTCTTGAAGTTATTTCTTCTACAATAGTGATGTATGTAAAACACAGTTGTTAACTGTGAGTGAAATCTCTTCTTTTCCTATGAGCTTCAAGTATAACACTGTCTAAAAAGCCTTTTTCATTATGTTTGCCCAATAATCTTTTCATTCTTAAATTGCCAGCCACATTTTAGGAAGTTCAACCTCGGTTCAGGTTAACAATGATACAGGCACTCCCTCTGGTGGTACAAAGAGAAACTGCCTGTTTACACGGGCACTTGGGCTCAAATCCTTCCTGGGTTTTCTATTAAACTGGAGAAGGTACTCGCTAAGCTGCATTTTACAGCAACCTACTCCTTGAGGTATCTCAACCTGACAACGGCAATTCAGCTCCAGGGCTATATCCAAAGGCTGTTCATGGCCCACCATCGCTCGTGACCTACAGGGTTTATCCAACCTGCACTTTTTGTTACCAAATTCCTAAGAGAATATTCAAATAAAGCAGATACTGCCCACATATTACTAAAAGATACACCCGAAGCAACAGGTTAAACCTAATTTTAAGTTCTACTGTTTTGGAGTAGCTTCAAAGCAAGTATTTTCACGTTTGATATTGTATATTCTTGGTCACTGACAAAACAGGAAGTGAATAATGGGCAAATTTTTCATAAAAAAGGGGAGCTATTTTCCATATTATTTTCTCAGTATTATTGAAAAGTTATATAAATAAAGATTTTAAGTGTCATCAATCTACTTGTTACTAGGAGTACTTCCTTGAAAGACAGGCAGACATAATTAGAATTCCCAAAATAATAAACTGTCAGCCTCAGTTACATCCTAGCAGCAATGGACATGAAAATGAGGATTAAGGCTGTGTCTTAATAACGTCCTAAAATTTTCAAACTTGATTTCCAAACACCTTTAGTATATACAGTATCTACATCATGAATATGTTTGGTCAAAAATACTGTACCTCTTTTACAGGATTGTTTTAATAGTTAAATGAGATACCTGGGGACAGTGATGCACACCTGTAATCCTAGTGGTTGGAAGGCTGAGGCAAGAGTATCACAAGTTTCAATCTTGCCTGGGCAACTCCAAGAGACTCTCTCAAGATAAAATATATAGAGCATGGAGGAAGCAGCTCAGTGTGAAGGCCCTGGGTTCAATCTCCAGTACCATACACACACACACAGAAAAAGCTAAAGGAGCTAATCCAAATAGAGGACTGGGTAGTCTTTTCTAATATTTACCCTTTGTATCATCTTTGTATCAAAGAAATACCATTTTCTAACTAATGGTTTAAAACATGTAGTGAGATCAAATAGAAAAAAAACCAAAAGAAATTATTAAATTATTAAATGTGATATGAATCCACCTCAGGAGCTCTGCCTGTAAAAGCAGGACTGCAGCCGGAGATGCTGCTGCCTGCAGGCTGGCCTGCTGGGCCCCAGCTCACGCCGTGGTCACTTTCCACCTCACGCTCCCTGCGTGTCCTTCTCAAACCAACTGCGTTAAAGAAGATCAGCTTTAAAGCTCAATCACATGGTGCACTCCCCTGACCAAACTTCCGAAACAAGTTCCTGGTTTTCTAAATCAAGGAGGCAAATCAAATATAACCTGAGTATCTTGTATTCCCCACCTCAGGGAACAATACCACTACGCTAAAAGCTGAACTCTTCTCCTACATTCTCTTTATTCAACCAGTTGCAAAGTCATGCCACTTCCAGTTACCAAATCTCTTGATTCTATTCTCTCTTCTTTAATCTCACGGCTATAGTTTTAGGTAATGCTCTCACCAACTTCCCCCCAACCTAGAGAGCAGCCAAATCCCATCATCGCCCTTCCAAGTTCAGATCCAAAGCCTCCCCAACCCCTCCACATTTGCCCCTCCTCCCTACCAAGGCAGGCTGTATACCAGCCCACGCTGTATCTTTGCAGGTATATCTTTAGGGTGCCTCACAAATAGCAGTGTTCCAGAAAACTCTTTCAATAAGGGATTCTTTAGAGGGAGGGAAAAGAAGCCAAGCTATTCTCAAGCACCACTCTTCTGTTCTCCATCGTTACAGATTAGTTTGCATTTTCTAGAATTTTATTTAAATGGAATCAAACAGTATGGTGGTCTTTCACACAGCATAATTATTTTGGAATCCAAATACAAATTGCTGTATGTATCAATGGCCCATTTCTTTTCACTGATGAATAGTGTTCCATTATACAGATGTACTAAAATTTGCGTATTTATTTACCCACTAATGGATACAGTACTTAGGTTGTTTTTAAGTTTACAGCAAACACAAATAAAGCTGCTATGCACACTGTGTACAATCTCTGCCTCAATATAAAGTGTCACTTCTAACAACTCACCTGCAGATGGAGTTACTAAGTTGCACATTAAGTGTATGTTAAACTTTTTAAGAACTTGCAGAAGAGTTTTCTGCTATGGTTATAGCTGTACCATTGATACTTCTGCAAGCTGTGTGGGATGACTTTCCAAACCCTGACCAGTGTCTGGATTGTCAGTCTTCTATAGCCGCTCTCATGGCTGTGCAGCAGTATCTCCTAATGACACATGCCTAATGACTATTGATGTCTACACCTGCAAGGACATCTACATTTGCAGATGTCTACATGCTCCTTGATGCATTTGCTTCTTGACTTTTACCTTTTGCAAGGCTTTCTTCAGTCTGCCATACACTGGTGGAGAGCACATCTCAGCCCTGCTGTGGGTCCCTCATTTCCAGAATGAACCTGTTGAACTTCTGGCTGGTGTCTCCAAACCAGCAAACTGCAGACTTAAAGTAGCAAATCTATAGGTTTTCCACTATGAACCGAGCATGCCACTTTTCCCTGGCAAAGCTGTTTTTATCTGCAACCCAACTCCAAACTGAGATAGAGGGCCAGGGGAGAGAAGGAGCTGCAGGCAAGAAGGCCAGAGACTCCCACTTTTCTTACTCAAAGCTCCAGCACATCAGTAATGTTTCTTAATTTATTGTCTGTCCTTTTGGTTACCAGTACTCAGAAATTATCATTTTGACAATCTTGTTCAATTTTATGATTGTTTTATTGAGAAAGAGAACCACCTATCCTCTTCATATCATCATTAATGGAAGTGACCTAGGCTACCCATTTTTAATTTCTCAATTTCTCCTTACATAATGTAGGACTACAGTACAAAAATAAAGTATGACTATAATTTTACTTCAAGTGTCAAATATAGAAATGTTCTCAAAGGCTGGTAGAAAATTTATCATCATAACTTGAATGTTTTACATTAAGAGAGTGACTCTTCCACACAGTGCCAGCAAGCTTACATTAATGTCCCAAAATAGCCAGATGTTCAGTAATTCTTAGGCTCCTGGGGAATAAATTGATTGATTTCTTGGGCTTCGGCCAACGCTCCTGATCACAGAGCTCCGTGATGGCTCAAACATGATCAATGCTGTGGTGTCATTAACAAAGCTCGACATGGGTAAAAACCAAGTTTTGGGAGATTTTCTTGTAACTAAATTATTAGCTATTATAATTACTATCAACCCAGATTTTACTGCATTCCACTATTTTCCAGTTATTCCAAATACTATGGTAAAATCCTGAAACCTAACTTACCTTTAACACCATTACTTCATATTTATGGAATGAATGCTTCATAGTTGAGTAAGCTCATTTGATCTTTATAAAGACTTCATGTGCTAGACAAAGCAAATATTATCCTCATTGTTATCCTGCCGGAACTGAATACAGAGGGACTGAGTGTTCCAAATCAGATCTAAAATCTGGATATTGTGGCAATGTCCCAGTCTGTGTGACCTTGGGCAGGTCTCAGCCTTAATTTCCATATTAGTTTCAGTAGCTTTCTTAAAGGTAAGGAAAAAAGTCAGCTCCCAAACAATGAATTTTGAACAGTTTTAAGTGAGGAAAACTAGTTTTAACATTTGTTTCCTTAAAATGTTTAATTATCAGTGTGTGAGTGACAGCACTGAGCAAGAAGAAATGAAGCTGCATTTCCTAAGTCCAAAACCGACTTTTAACACTGTTAAGTACCAGCCTCTATTCTCATCATCTTTCCTACCTCCCCTCATCAATTTCCCCTTCAATCTATTCCACTCTGGCTTTTGTCCCCACCTGTCAGCATCATGAGCACCCTCATCTGCTAAATCCAGGGACCTGCTCTCAGCTCACCCCCCACCTACCCCATCGACAGGACTGCTGAGGTGGTCACTTCTGCTTCCCTGAAATGCTTTCTTCTCCTGGCATCTAGAATACTGTAATGCTCACTCCCTGTCCATCCCCACCCCTCTCTCTGCTGATAGCCTCTCATCCCTAACCTCAGGTCTAGGCAGTGCCTCTTCTCTAGCTACTCTCCCCCTCTTGACGGTCTCAAGACCTTTCCTGTGACTTTCAGTAACAGTTAAAAGCTGGTGAGTTCAACTTTGCCTCTTCAACCCTGACCTCTCACTGAACTCCAGACTGCCTACTTGATTTTTCTGCCCAGAGGTCTAAAGGGACATCTCAAACTAAATGTGTCCCATAGTGAGCTCCTAGCGCTGCCCCAGACTAGTTCTGCCTCAGCCTCCGATTGCCAATTCCAGCAACACACGCAGCTCCACTCTCCAGTTGTATAGGCTGAAACTTTGGGGTCATCCTTGAATCCGCTCTTTCATCCTGTATTTAACTCACAACCGCACCTAATGAGAATCCCATCACTTCTCACCACTTCCCTTGTTGATGGTCCAGGCACCAAGACCTTCAACTTGGAATAGCCTGCAATGGCCTGGACCTGGTCTCTCTGCTTCCATCCCTGCAAATGGCCCCACCCATCCCAAAGACAAATCACAGCAGCATCAAAAGACATCATGTCTCCTCTCTCCTGAAAACTCTCCAGTTCCTTTTCGTCTTGTCCTAAGCTAAAACCCTTAAAATAACCACTGCTCACATGATGTGACCATCCATTTCTTCTCTTCTCCTCTCCTCTTTCACACATACCACTCCAGTCACCAGCCTCCTCCTAACGTTTAAGAGAGCCAGGCATGCTGCTACCTCCAGGTCTTTGCATTTGTTCTTCCCTTTGCCTACAACGTGCTTCACCCAATTATCCACCAGGCTCCTTCCCTCACCTTCTGCCAGTCTTTCCTCAAATACCATCTTTTCGATGGAGCCCTGAATATCCCATTTATCACTGTATCACCAACCCTCGCCAGCCTCAGATTACCCCAAAGCACTTACTGTTTTATAATATACTATGTCTACTTATTTGTATTGTGTTTACTTATTTATTTGCTCTTAGTCTGTAACTCCCGGCTAAAATGTCAGTTCCATGAATGCAGGAAGTTTTGTTCATTCTGTTCGTTACTACGTTACCTGTACTTAGGATGCTGGCACATGCTAAGTATTCAATAAATACTTGACAAGTCAAAGAATCATAGTTGGAAAACAATATGAATTTATAGTCACTGATCCTTATGTAGACCAGAAAGTTTCAGGACTACAGAATGCTAAGTAATAAATGGCTAAGAATGTTGATGGTACAAGAACATACAGACCAATTCTGTCCAAAAGAAATAAAATTCAAATTATAAGTAATTTTAAATTTTCTAGCAGTAACAGGGGAAAAAGGTAAAAGACGTGAAATTAATTTCCATGTTTTATTTATCTCCCAAAACATTTCATCATGCAATTCACTCAAAAATTGTTAGTAAAATATTCACATCTTTTTAATATTAAGCCTTTGAAATATGGTACATATTGTATACAAAGCACATCCCAGTACTACTCACACCACAAATGCTCAACAGCTATGTGTGGCCAGCAGCTACCAAGTTAACAGGACCCATAGGACCTGGACCAAAACTAACCCCACTGCAGGGAGGACCTGATTATAAATTAATTTATTGGTTGTTTTTAACTTAAGATTCTCAAGGCTCTGGTACAACCTCATGGATTACTAGCTTTTTCAACATAGTTTCAAAGCATACAGCAAAAGGAATAATCATTTTTATTCTGAAAAACAATTTACATCAAGGTAACTCAGTGCTTTAAACTTATCCAGGTGTTCTGACTGAAAAAAATGACTACCCTTTATCATTATGCTCTTTGATCAAGAAGCAAAGTTAAGTCCAGACAGATTCTGTAATCTTATCTACACTGGTATTTTTAAAAATCATTATTTTCAAACAGAACCATTAAAATTCAATTTCCACAAAAGGGGTATTTGTTTCAGGTTAACTGAAACTCATCCTGCATTAGAAGATCATTTTTATATATCTGCACTTAAAAACTTATTAACAATTCCCTTACCAGTATTTTTGCACCTCATAATGTAAAAGTGAAATCCAGCACTAAGGAGAACACTTTTAAATGTTTAACGTATACATCTAAATCCTCACTATGTTTCTGAAAAGCTAAAGTATTATGTATAGAAAATGTTTTCCTAACTTTTTTATCATCAGGGGATTAATTTCTCCCAGAATCCCATTATTTACAAATACTTATTAGAATTATGCTAATAACTGCCACTATTACTCAACAACAAAATTTAAAGAACCCAATTAAAGTACATACTGTTTTAAAACTTTAAAATTCCAACACATTACTTTTTTTTTTCAAGTAGTAAAACAAAACATCTACTCACTCAGCTTCCAGGCTGTTACCAATCATCTCCCTGACATACGTATCTCTCAGCTCCAGTAGGCAAAAAACGCCAGTTCTTCTAATCCCAAAAAGTACTGAATAAAACTCCTGTGTGAGAAAGAAAACTGGAGTTACAACCAAGATAAACCTCTGGCAAGTGATTGTCTTAATGAACCTGTTTCCTTTTTTTTTTTCCTCTTAAGTGAGGGCTCAGAGCAAGTTAACTGATGCCCTGCAGTGTTGGGGACCGGATGGGGCAATACTTAGTATTACAACAGCTTTTCTGTTTTAAGAAATCTCTTGGAAACAGGGCACGTTGGGCCTGTAACCCTAGCTACTCAGGAGGCTGAGGTAGGAGGATCTCAGTCTTTCTGGCAAATTCTTTCACAGCATGTCACTAATTAAAAAAAAATTTTTCAGTATGGTCTCAGTATTTTCCATTTTTCAGAAAGGTGCCAAAATCTTTTTCAAAGTTTCATTCTGTAAAATAACCTGAAATCCTTATCTCTTCAACTGACTCTTCTCTACTGATACATGTTTAAAAAGAAAATGTTCTTTACAGGTGGTGAGAAATCTTAGTAAGCTCAAAGCACTTTCTGTTACAGGGTACTCACAATTTTATGTTTACCCCAAAAGTGTATTTCAGCCAAAATAGATACTGTCTTTTTCCCTAACTGGTGGGGTTTTTCTCCCCCAACCTTGCATCTCCAATCTACTGACCAAGATACACTTCAGCACATGTAGCATCTTCTCAACGTAACATCTTAGTACAATTCCTATCTTAGAGCTTTTCAAAGGCTTCCACTGCTCTTAAAATATAACCTACAATCTGTAACAGGATCTCCAAAGCCCTTCACGGCTTGGTCACCTCCTACACCTCATAGGCCACATGGACATTCCCTCAAATCTCCCAAAACACCAGGTTCTCTCTTGCCTGCTCCAAGGCCTTTGCAAGATCACCTTTGCTGGCTGAACTGTTTTCCTCAGTTCATATGCCCCCAATGTAAGTTACACCACACTGCTCTCCCTCTCTGCAAGAACTCTGAGCTTTTCTTACAACATATCCAAACCTGTATGATTCATTTGTGTGTTTTAGAAAATCTATCCCACCTGACTGTAAGAACTTCATGAGGGTATGAAGATCGTGCCTGTTTGATTTACCCCTTAAGCTAATTTCACCCAGCACCAAGTTTAGTCCTTAGCACCCCATAAACATGAATACATGTTTGTCCAATAAGAAAGGGAGTGGGGTGACAAAGGACAATCTATTATTTCTATTTGTTATCTGTGGCCAAAATGTCTCACAGTCCTAAATAGGTTTACCGTCTGGATGGAATAAAAAGGGAAAGAAGGCAGGCTCGCTGCTTCTTGGCTGCCGTGCTATGGACTGTGTCTCCTCTGCGATTCCCCTCTAACTGCCACCCTGCTCTGAAGCCAGCCAACTACAGGCTGAAACCTCTACAGACTGTGAGCTAAAATAAACCTTTCCTCCCTTAACTTGTGGGGATCACGTATTTTGTCCCAGCAACAAGACAGCAACTAAGACAACTGTCATTCCAAAAGAGACATTCACTGAATTTATTCAAGGCTACTTGGACAAAGGCAGTTGAGACAAATTTTAGTAAACCTAATGGTCAATTCCCAGTCCTCACCTTACTGGACCTGTTAAGATGGTCACTTGCCTCTTATATGAGCACTCTTTCTGCCTGGCTTTCAGGCCCCCACACCCTCCTGACTCTCCTCGTACTTCAGTGGTCGCTTCTTAGCCTCTCTTCATTTTCCCAACTTCTGCATGCTGAGTGAGTTAGGACTCACAATTCTCTACTTCTTTTCTCTTCTTTTCTTTTTTCTAACATTACAGGTGATTTAAGCCAGGGCCTTGTGCATGTGCTCTACCACTGAGCTATATTCCCATCCTTTTTTATTTTACTTTGAGACAGGATCTCACTAAGTTTCCCAGGCTGGCCTCAAACTTGAGATTCTCCTGCCTCAGTCTCCAGAGTATCTAGGATTACAGGTGTGCAACACTCTTCCTGGCTCTCTCATACTTTGTTTCTATTCTGTACTTCCTCCTCCTAGTCATTTTATGAGTCTTGTCACTATCAATACACCTTCAAGGGCATGACCTCCTCCTTGAACTCAAGGTGCACACATTCAGCCAACTCCACAGATGTCTATTAGCCATTTCACCTTGAGTATCACCACCTACTGCTGGGTCCCTGATGTCCCCCTTAACCTCTCTGACAGGCTTCCTCATCTCATCTCAATAAATGATAATCCAATCTTCAAGTCATCCTGGGCTTTTTCTCTCTCCCTCACATCCTAAGTGCAATGCAAGACCAAACCTTGTTGGCTCTCTCTCCTCTGTACTGGGGATTAGACCCAAGGCCTTCACCCTAAGCTACATTCCCTAGACCCTTTTTCATTTAACTTTTTCAAGACCGAGTCTCGCTGTATCACTAAATTGCCCAGGCTGCGCTTGAACTTGGAATCCTCCTGCCGCATCCTCTCATGGTGCTGGCATTACAGGCCTGTGCCAGCATTCCAGCAACAATGTGAGCTCTCTCTTTAAAATGCACCTGAATCCTACCTATTCCTCTCTACTCCCACACCGCCCCTGCCGTCCATCCAGAACACTGCAGTAGCCTCGCAGCTGGCTGTTCCCATGTCTTGCCCTATTCGGCAGTGACAAACCTATGGCACGTACGTTATTCTTTTAAGACAGAGATGTTAATGTATGAGTTGTTTTTTTCTAAACTGAAACTCAGGATTCAGGTTTAACTGCAGTGCTGACACTTTGCGATAAATAAGTGGGTCTTTGGTTGCAGTTGTGGGCACTTGTCTCTAAAAGGTTCGCCATCACAGCTCTACACTGTTTTCAAAGAAAAAGGCCAGACGGGAATCAGTGAAACAAAGTTGTATCATGCCATGTCTTTGCTCAAAATCCACCATTCAGAGTAACAGGCATGATGAGGGATTCCAAGGTTCACGACTGGCCCTGCGTTACCACTCTTCCCCACCCTACTTTCCTCTTCGTGGCTCCTTGAGGATGCAGACACACTCGAGCTTATACTGTTCCCCCTCTGTATAGCTTGTTTCTCCCATTTGCTCTCCCCCACTGCAGGTGTCAACCTTGACTGTCCACCTGCCAGGAAAGCCTGCTCTAGCCACGCTACTATATTCAACTCCTCACTGCGCCATTACACTTTCCATCCCCCTTATTCTGACTCTGACTTAGTTTTGTTTATTCATCCATTCATACTCCAACACATACTGCTTCCCTTACAACTCTCCTCCCTCCTGCTAGAGAATTTAAACCCTTAAGAGGGATTCTTTTGTTCTCTACTGTATCCCTCTGGTGGCAAGAACATGCCTGGCACATAACAGGTCCCTGACATATACTCAATAGCAAAGAGCTGGAAATAATATGTTAATGCTACCAAAAGCAGGCAATTCGCTGCATCACCAGACCATTTGGCTTTGAAGAGCAAGCTCTGGAGAGAGTGAACCACGCCACTTACAAATCTGCACAATGACTTGCCCACCCGGTTCTGTGGTGATGATGGTCATATCTGCTCCTCCAATTTTAGGGTTTTTTTTTATATATGTTACTAACTTTAGGAATTAAGTAGAACATTTTAAAATATGCCACTGGGATCTCAATGATCGATACCAAATGTTCTCAAAGTATCCTGTAATTGCCCAGCTGTTTCCCTTGCTGAGTGGAGGGGATGAGTTTACTCGCTGATACTTTCCCTGTGCATGCTGTCTTGACTGAGCAGGCCTGGAGTTCCCACTACTCTATTATTTACTGCACTGCCTGTAAGGAGACTTTATAGATATGCAGATGCTTAAACTACATAGTAGGAAGATGACTGACACAGAGTCCACCCGTGGCTGCTTTCCTTTTGCAAAGCACCTCAGGAGTCGTCTCAGGCGTATCTCTAATTGCCTCAAAAGCACATCCTCAGTATACACTCAAGCAAAAAAACTGTCATCCAAGAGCTCCATGACAGTTAGAGGACTCCGAGCTTGAACCCCCAGATTCTAAGCCTCCATTTGCTCTTACGGAATTCCATGTTAGAAATTTTTTGTACTTCTTTTTGGGCTGAATTGAATTTCACAGTAAAGCTGGAGGAAAATAGATTCTAACACAATTATTCTACTCTTAAACAATATTAAACTTTGTTTCATTTCACTTAAGAATTAAAAATCATTTGCATTATTTCTTACATTCTTATAAAGAATGGAAACTGCACACTTTCAATGTACGTTATTGGTGTTTTTCTTAAGTTGATATAAATCAACCCTGATAAAAATCAAGACAGGAAATATTTATTCTCTCAACATACCTAAAAACATGTATGTATATGACAGAAGAAAAATTCTAGAATTATATGTTACCAGTAACCTAAGAAAGGATAAAGAACTGTCCTTTGAAAATGCCAGGCATTTTATCCACATTACCATATTTCATCTTAATAAAAACCTGTATGGTAGGGATGGCTGTATTATTAGACTTCAAAATTATCCAAGAGAACCTCCCTAAACCCCAACAGCACATCTCACATTGCTGCCTAGCTGTGATTTTGTCCAACAGGCAGACATTATTGGTCAGTTTTTACCATTATGAGCAGGTGATAATACCTATACTAGAACTGTTGTACTGGTAAACGTGTAAAGATCAATCTTAAGCCTATCAGATAGCCTAAGATGTTTTAATGTTCTTCATAGGCCCAAGCAATACAAACATGTCTAAAAGAAACTCTACTATTAGAACCATATTGAAGCTTTTTAGTTTGGATTTTCATGGAAAAGATAGCTATACTTTATCTTCAAATATTTCAGGCACAAGCTATTTCTTACATGTACATTAGTTATGAAAATAAGTTACTTTCTGTTATGAAAACTCATATTAACAAACAGAAGCCTTGAAAAAATAAAGATCCTATTGTTGCCCCTCACTCTGAAGCAGACTAGACTTCTGTGTGGGCAAAAATATTAGCTCAGCTCTTAAAGATCTATGAAAAATGTTGTCTGCTTCCTTCAAAGCTTAAAAGCTTCACATTAATCATCAAAATAAAATATCTTCACTATAGTCATTTGTTAGACAACCTAAAGAGGCACAGAATAAAATTAATCCTTATGCAAAAACCATACTGACAGTATCTAATATTCTGCAGAAAATAAATTCCATGGTACAATTAACAGGGCGGTTTTCTAAACTCTTTCTTTAATACAGTTCCAAAGAGCACAGGCCCAGAACTCAGTGCCCCAGAACTCCCTTCTCCTTGCCTGCCCTGGCCTTGGATACACACCTCCTGACTCTGCCTCCCGCAGAACCAAATCCACATGGGCTGTGCTCCTGGATCTTTTACATAACTGTGGTTAAAGATATTTTTCAGTAGGTTCTTTAAACAAAGATCCACGTGATGAATTTCTGCTCAAGTTTAGTTCCAGGAAACGTTTGGTTGCTGCAGATGTTTACATGCTTCTGGTTGTCAGCATATGAAAACTATTATTCTGGCTTTTTCCCTTACTTTAGTAACTAGCAAGTGTAAAATCAAATACACTGCCCAAATCTTTCCAACACTGATGTGGGTATACTCGGTCCAACTTTTTTTTAGGTGAGGCTTTTTTTTTTTTTAAATAAAGCTATTTATCGTTTGGCTTGAAAGGCGCAAGTTATTTTGATTTTCAGAAGCATGAAAAGCTACAAAACTTAAAAAGTAAAAAACATGTAAAATGTTGACCTTGTAAGTTCCAGAATAAAATGAAAAAGAGAGAAAAGAACTATGGCAATGGTGGTGAACTTACAGCACTCATGCCACAGTGGGCACACAAGGCCCTCTGTCGGCAACTGAGCCAAATCATCCCAGCAGCTGAACATCAGATAACACTTGTTTTTTCTAAACGGAAACCTCAGTATTCAGGTTTAATTGCAATGCTGGCACTCTGTGATAAATAAGTGGGTTTGGGGTTGCAGTCTGGGCACTTTGCATCACTATACTATGGTTTTTTTTTTTCTCATGTAGAAGGTAAAAATCCTTAAAAGTGCATTCCTTTGCTGTCCAAAAGGACTCTCTTCCATGAGGAAACAAAACAGCCCTCTATAATCTTTATTCAAACCACAATAACCATTTGAAAAAGTACTCAAATATACTGTTTGATTCAATTTACCTAACAACACTTTTTAAAAGCCTGAGAAGTTTAGCTCTCCAAGTACTATTTTGAAAATTAATAAAAACATTTTAGCAAAGGAAGCAAACCTAGCTTTATGACAGGTGCACATTCTCAGATGCCGCATTTGACAACCAGCACTGAACTCCCCATCAGTCAGGGATTGTAATGGCTCCTTCATTCCTCACCACTCATGTTTAGGAACAAGTGACTTCCAACAAGGGACTGAAGTTATCAATCAAAATCTTGACTGTATTTATTCATTATACTACATGTACACCCTGCCTCCTTAAAATGCAGGTATTACAATGAAATTATGCAACTACAGAAATTCAGACAAGTAAGTATTCTAGAAAGATAGAACAAGAGATTTAAAAAAATCTGTAAGCCAGCAGGTTAAATTGAGCCACAAATTTGACTGTACATTTCCTGGTAAACTAAGAAAAAAATGAAAAACCAAATCAACTGCAAAATTAACACTGAATACGATGGGAAGGTAAGTCTCCCTTGTCCTGACACTCAAATCTAGCAGATCATTACATAAGCAATACACTGAGCTCATCGATACTGTCCCTGAAAGATACACTGACTGATTCATTTAGAAGCTTCTTATAGTACATAACATACACAGCAAAAATACAAAGAGAGCACTTGCACAGCAAATACAAGGCCCTGAGTTTGATCGCCACACCAAATAAAAAGCACTCGTAATCTGGATAAATAAAAATAAACTCTAGAGAGTCTGCCCAGTAGTGCTTTCTGTATTAATGAAAAAGCTGTATTTCTAAACTGCCAAATACTGTAACTGAATTGTCCATTTATTTATTTATTTATGTATTTACTGCTCCTGGGATTGAACTCAGAGCCTTGCATGCTACCAGTGATATACATCCCCAGCCTTGAATTTTAAAATATATTTAATTTTAATAACTATATTAAAAGAGCAAATATCTACCCAGTAGACACTGCAAGTCAAAAGTACTGTTTTTACTAGCAAAACCATTTTGAGGTTGGCAAACAAAACAGAATATGGCAAAAATTTTAAAAGATGGTATATGACATGTGTTTCTATTAAAATTTATCATATTTATTTATATTTGATAAAAACATGCATCTACTAATGGGTAAAAATTAGAAAGAGAGAGTGGTAAATGAGAATTTAAAACTCAGCATCAGCCCCAGTGAGCATTTCATTTCTGTATTTCGTGTGGAGGCAATGAACAATCCCCATGTGGGACCTTAGCTACCCAGTTACCAAAGGACATGTACAGAGCAGCCACTTGCTCAGGAAGCACAGAAGAAAGCACAGAAGACCAGCAGTCAGTCTCCGGTGCTTCTTCACATGGGTGGAGTCCTCCAGGGAATCCCCACCGCTATCCAAGAGCTATTTCTCTGGCATCCAGATGACAGCTCGAGTGCAAGGAAATGAAAGTCACAAGGGTATGTGCGCAGCCATGCTGGCTTAGAAGCCTTATGTCCCCAGTAGAAGCCAAAGGCCTCAAATGGTCTCAGCCACAACTTCTAGGGTCCCCATGAAAGCCAAACTCATTGCTGAAAAGTGAGTACTCCTACAGAAGCTCAAAGTGACAGCTTCTAACCAAGAATTAAGCGTTCAACTAGTTTCTTCCATTTCACATACATTTACCAAACAGAAGTCATGGTTACCACAACAACGTTGCCTAGCAACATGGTTGACTTTCCCCTTTTATCAAGTTCAGGTAAACTGAGTAGAAAGTTCATCCAAGGTCAGTTTTGCCCTAAAAGAATGATAAATGGCTTTGGTCATTGTTTAGCTACTTTCCTATCTGAAGAAAAAGAAATAAAACATCCTAGCATAATTGGAATAGAAAAGAACTTGGTTAACTTCATTTAAAAAACTACAACAGACTGGGGATTTAGCTCAGTGGTTAAAGTGCTTGCCTTGCAAGCACAAGGACCCGAGTTCAATCCCCAGCACCAAAAGAAAACAAAACAAAATAAAAAACTACAACAAAATCACACTTAATTGTTAAATGACGCAGTATTTCCTTTAAAGGCTAGGAAATCCAAAAAAGATGACTACAATTATCTTTATACTACTGAATTACATTCAATAATGTAACACAGGTCTTAGTCAATGTAATAAAAATAAAATGAAATATAAAAATTTCAATGAAACTCTTTACTTTCAAATAATAATTGTTTATACATAGAATTATAAAGGAAAACTACTAGAGTAAAAAATAAGTTTATTAGTGTTGTTGCATATAAGATCAATATACAAAATTTAGTAATTCCTAGAAGCCAAAAATCACTCCTGCCTCAACCTCTCAGAGTACTGCAACTACAGGGGGAAAAAAAAAAGGAGTAAAGTATCTGATTTAGCACCAAGTACAATGGTATAGTGAGATATTTTCAATAACCACCAAATAAACTGTCACAAGATGGCACTGTACTAGATACTTTAAAAAATTTTTGTACGACAAAATGCAAACTGATTTGTCAAATTAAAAGAAGACCTTCAAAAGAGGACAGTAAAATTAAATTACTCCTGTTTTTTGGGTTGTTCCATGGCTTTAAAAACAGATATGGCTCCGTGCAAAAGAAAAGAATGATATAGCCAAATTAAGTAATTTTGAACTAATTTGATACCTCAACTTTTATAATATCTTCTAACCACAAATAATTCTGACTGTCTCTCCTGTTTTCAATACAACAAGTAAGTATACGCTGCATTTAGTGATGCAAGTGTGGCAGTTTCTACCAAAATCAACTTGGTGAAGGGGACTGTACTTTCCAGAATCTCCTTCCACATGTGGCTCTGGACTAGAGTGGGCTCCAAGAGGAATTTACTTGAGATCTGGAAGGAGGGACTGCGGTAGCAGTCGCTTCTCTCGAAGGTCATTAGTCTTTGTTAGGTGTGTCAGGACTTGGGCAGGTTCCAGTTCCTCCTCTCCTCCTTTCACTCCCTGTCAAGTTCTCTTTCCCAAACACTGAGCCTCCTGTGAACAAGGGGTCCCGGGCCTATCATTACATGAGTAGTGGGAGATAGGGAGGAGATAGAGAGATAGTGTTCGAAAATGTGCCCTCATCAACAAAGGTACATTTAGCAAATGATAATAATGCAGTGAATGATTAAAGTCCTTTTCTCAAAGTAGCTTCCATGTATTCACAGTATCTGTTAATTATCCAGGATTTTATCCACTTTTGCAACTATCAAACTTGACAATTTTTATAAAGAATAAAGCATATCAGCCAGGCATAATTTTGCCCATCTGTAATCCCAGCTACCTGGGAGGCTGAGGCAGAAGACTCACCAAGCCAGCCTGGGCCGCTCAGCATGGGTAAGGCCCGTTCCAGAGTACTGCAGTAAAACAACACGCATGCGTGCACACACATATACACACACACACACACACACACACACACACAGACATCACAGGGCAGCCAGTGATCTGTTTTCATCTACTTAAGTTGAGACTATACTAAGCAAAATAGTGAGCTAAGGAAATCACTTCTTTATTATTTATTGAATTATCATTTAGTGCTTTTATTCATTTTGCCTGAAAACCTTCAAATATTTACAGCCACCTATCCTTAAACACCAGACAAACTGAGAGCCAACCAACACGAGTTCTTAGCAAGACATGACACAACAGACCTAATGCCAGAACCTGGAACTCTACAGGAGAAGTACATACAACAGGCTCAACAACTGTGTATTAAGAGAACTGATGCCTTATCTTCATATTGGTATCAGTCTAACTCAACTCGCTAACATCTGAGTTACCACAAAGTAATATAAACAAAACCATCAAAGAGAACAAAATATTAACTGCTAGTCCACGTCTATGGAAAACAAAGTTAGGTTCTGTACTCTGTCCTGTTGTTTTTCGTTTGCCTCTGGTGATGTCTTCCAGTGTCACACAGTCTGGGTGACTGCTTTCACAGCTTTCATAGAGGTAACTCCCCAAACCCCATCTGTAACACTGAACTTTTAGCACAGCTGTAATCCCTGGCCCCACAGCGAAGCAGTCTGTTCATCTGTGTGTGTTGCCACTGGTTACAGAGAACTCATGTGTGTGTGGGGGGGGTGTCTTCTAAACCCTTCACCACCACTGTCTCTCCAGGCTTTTAGCATTCTTGTCACACAGGTACCACTCACTGCACAGGTCCTGTGGCTGACATGATGTCAGGTTTAGAGCAACTGCACAGCTTTCTCCAAGGTTATACACCTAGTACATACCACCATCAGGATAGGACTCTGGGTTGCGTCTCACTGTTGAACCTGAGTTCCCAACCATCAAATGACAGACTGCCCATCCCCTCCTCCTGTCAGACCAGGCAACTTAAGAATAAGGTCTGCATTGGATTCCTCTTTCTATCCCACAGCATGTAATAACCTTCATTTAATATGTGTCAGTAATTAATTGTTGACTAAATATATTAAGTTAGATGAGGTGTCATTTTCTATCAAAGAATAATTTCTGTTCCAACTTAAACTAGAGAAGACTAAGTTTCATAAAACTCAAAAACAGTGTACACGATGAAGACAAAAACCAAGGCTAGGGTACACTAGAGTCATGTAACCCCTCCACGTCAGACACCCTCCAGTCTTTAGGGTTCTAACTACACTACAGAATAAACACCTAATGGTACCAGCACTGCAGACACTGTATCCTGTGGACTGTACTGGCCTTTCCTCTCAAATGAATGCACGAGATCCAAGCAGCTGCCCTTCCTGGCCCCACTGCAGTTACACAGACCAACTCAGCCATGTTCTAAGATGACAGGTGGAGAACAGCATTATCTATAGATAGAAGGCTGTGTAAAACAGGACACATTTCTCCCGGCCCCTAGAGAAGGTTTCACACTGGGTTTTGTCACCCTGTCCCAATTAAATGCACAGGAATTTTCTCCTATGAAGACATCATATCCTACTCTCTTTGCCTGAGAGTAAAGAGTCCCCTATCCAGCACTCTGCAGTGAAAAATAGACTGAGTGCTTGTTCAAGTACACCAAAAAAATTCGCTATCATGTAATTTGGGAATACGAATCCTACCTACTTTGGACTACATGTCAAGCACAGTACTCTCACAAGACTCAACCACCATGGTAGGTGTAGGTCTAAAATATTAAAAGGACTCTCTGGAGCCCTCCCCAGTTCTTTTTCCACTCTGGCCTCCAGTCCTCAGAGTCAGTCCTCTCTCTTTTTTTTTTTTTAAACCAACAACATGCATTGGTACATTGTATACATAATGATTACACTCATCACGGGTAATTTGTACCTGTACATGATATATCTTGGTCCCCCCCTCCCTTCCATACCCCCAACCCTTCCCAGTCCTTTCTAAGCAGCTCCACCTCTACTCCCAGATCAGGATGAGCCTTTCCCCCCACACCCTGAGGTACAGAGAGAAGCCCTTTCCCCCGTGGGACTGAAATCTAGTCCTCTCAGGTACAAAGCTTTCTCCTCAGGTTCTGGACCCACCTAACCATTTGAGTTTTCCACCTTCACAATCCTCCCTCTGCCTGAGCATACTCACAAGCTCACTCCAATTCTATTTAGCATGGATTCACATTCCTTGCTCGAAGTCAAGATTTTTTTCCCAACTATATCCAGAATCACCCACTCACCTGACTCAGCAATAGTCACACAAATTGTATACTTTAAAAATATCTTTTGCTGTTATCATGAACATTATTCCTTCCTTTACATTTGAATAAAACAATAGCGCATGAACATTTGACTACAGTTGAAGTTCCCTGATTTTAGGTAGGCAAATGGCCTCCTTAGGATGTTTGAGATGAGAAATTTTTCACCACAGACATTAATTAGTTGTTTTTAAATTGATAGAGTCTGAACAAAAGAACAAACTTAAATCAGAGGAGATTCTGTACTTGCTAATCACCTGGAAACTAAAATACTTACATGAACCACCAGTGGGAGGGTGTGTGGGGGGGTGTGCGTGCGTGTGTGTGTGAAATTTTTAATACTATCAATCATCAAGACAAAATAAAAAAGAAAGTGGAGAGGAAACACTTAAATAGCCCCCATGATCTTGGCACTATCTGCCTGAAGGAAGATTATAGGATGTTTCACAGGCCCACTGACTTACTGTTCTTTGTTTTCAGCACTACAGTAGAATGCAATCTGATCTCTCTAATGGTCCCAGGGAACCACTCATCTTCTTCCAAAGCATCCACCGCAAGACCAAACCTGGCTTTGGCACTCTTCTTTCTTTAAAGTCATTCCAAAAATGGGATTCAGAGAATAACTTTATAAAGTCAACACAAACTTCAGACTTTGAGTCTCTCTAATGACTGGTCACAGAATACAGAAGAAACTTCCATCTGTGGTGCTCTCGAAACTTTCAAAGCAAAGCACTGAACAAAAACACAGTGATAAGCTCAGCCTTCGCTGGCTTCCATCCATAAAGGTCTCAAATTCTAGAAATAACCATTCTGTAAATGACTGGTACCGTCTCAGGACCATCCTCGCCAAAAACCTTAATATGTCATTGTCATCCTCTGCCTCAAAGAAAAATGTTGTTCACCAGCACAGGATAGAGGATTCAGAGTAACGCAGATTAAAAAGCAACGACAACAGGACTTCAGCATGGCAAATCTCAGACTGGCTGTGGGCTCTGAATACTCCAGAGTCAGATTACTTGAATAACATTTTGGTTTTAGGAAAGACTTAAAATGAGTGGTTTTATATTTTTCATTTTTGGACTTTCTCCTTTCCTACTCACGATTAAGAAAGAATCTGTAAGTTTAGTCAAAACAAGTATTTTCTTTAGAGATCTAGCCTACAAATCTATCAATTTAAGTTCTGTAAATTACCTCCAAGATCAATACTAAGTTGGATAAATACACCAGACAGCATTAGGCAAATAACTGTATGAGCTGAATCAATTAATTATACAACTAATTTCCACTTTGGGTAAACATTTGATTCTGTTCTTAAAAGCTTAAATACTAAATAAGAACAGTTTAATGTCATGAGCGCCTTATGTATTTGCTGAACACTAGGAAAATCTTAAACAGCACAACTGACACTTTCAGAACAACATAATCAGAGGTAGGCTACCTGGAGCGCTGAAATATGGTACAGCCAGTGCTGCTCTGGTATCATGAGGTTCAGGATGCAAATCCTGACTCACTTTTTTGCAACACTGTAACATGCAAGAGCTACTTAAACTCTGAAATTGAGTTGATTCAGCAGTGAGAGTAGTAATAACATCACCTCACAGAACTGTTCCAAAAATCCAATGAGTCTAATGAAGGATTTTCAAACAATGTAATTCTTGACATGTGGTAAGAGGCATGTATGTAAAAATGTGAATTCCTTTCTCTCTTCCACATGCAAAAGTGAAGCTTAGCAATGGCTGTGGGGTAACTGTGCTCCTGGGAGTGGAGAGATGCTGTGCTTCAAGCCCATCCTAAGAACACTGAAGGAAATCCTGATACACATTAAGTGCAAATAAGTGACGAAGACATTATGCCAAGTGAAATAAGTCAGTCACAAAAGCACACTTCATGATTTCTTTTATGAAATTCCTAGAGTAGTCAGATTCTTAGAGACAGAACACAGAATGTGGTGTCTAGAGGTGGGGATGGAGAGCTGTTTAATGGGTACAGAGTTTCAGCTGGGGAAAGTGAAAAAGTTCTGGATACGGCTGGTAGTTGATGGGTGCACAATAAGGTCAACGTTCTTAAGATTAACAGAACTGTACACTTGAAAACGATTAAGATGGTAAATATCACATTTTATCGCACACATACAAAGAACACTGAAATGTGCTAGATATTTAAATCTTTATTAAATTCTCTTTGAAAAACAATCATGTAGGAAAATAAATAATCATGTTGTAGTTTACCTATTCTAGCTCCCAGACCAGAGCGAGCTCTAAGGAGAAAAACCAGGAATTCTACCTCTCCGAGTCACGTGCTGTCCACCTTGGCCAGGCCCTTGCTAGTGGGAAATTATTTGTTGTCTGTCTCTAGTTGGCGCTCTTTCTCAATCCTACAGTCACTCTTTCAGGCATTCACCATTTTTAGCCCTCTAACCAGTGCATCTTGCCACCTCTTACAGATGACCTGGCCTGAAAATTCATTAAAAAACAATGCTCCCTCAATTTTCTTTAGCTCTATGCCAAACCTAAATCTATTTACAAACATCAGCAACTTCATTTCTCAACCTCTGTAGAGGAAGTTTACACATCTTCTTTGTAATTTTCAGACTCTACAATGTAAATCTATACCAGTCCTATGAGTTTCAAACTTCCAACAGGGTGACGAGCAGTCATTCAGCATCGTACACATGGCCCCTTCCACCCTCATTTCCTGCCATTTTCCCACTGCTCAACTCCCATGAGCCTCAAATTTCCAAAAAATCATACTTTCTACTTTGATAGTATGGTACATGCTGTTTGGAAACACCATGTTCTTCACGTGGTGAGCAACTACACAGCCTAGAAGACTCAATTCCAATGCCAGTCCTCCCAGATATCTGCACGCCAAATGAACTTTTTCTCCAGAGGTCTGCATACAAGGTTGCAATACTTACTATACAACAATGCACTTGTTTTTGGCTCCCAAACCATCACTGAAACCTACTCTATGGAGCACCACAAGATCAGGAGCTCTGCCGTCCTCATCTTTCAGTCAGCCCCAGATTCTTTACCATCTGCGTAGTCTACTGCTCTGTTACGTATCTCCCGACCCTCAATGGTCAGCGACTGCACTGCCACACTGAGGGACACAGTGATTATGTCCAGTACAAGGCTCAGGAACACCATTCACTCTTTCCACTAACATTAAATAGATGTGATAATACACAAATGAGTGTGACTTGGCCCTTCCTTCTAAAAGGCTGATAGAGAAAACAAACACATGAAGAGATGTTAGTAACACAAGTTATAGAAGCCTGGTGATAAGAGCAATTCCCAGTACATTCTAGAGACAGAGGGGCATGGAGGAGGACAATTTGCTCAGCAAGTATGGGTAATGGGAATGGGAAAGCTGAACAAAGAAGCTTCTAGAACTGATAATGCTCAAAAGAGAATACACAGAAAAGAGGTGGGGTTAGGATGAGTGGGAGGCACAAAAATAGACGCATTAACCCAGTTAACTTTCTATCAGCTGCCCAGGTACAAGTAGTAAAAATCACAACAGAATCTTTGCAAATATATCCAGATGTTTAACAGTGAAAATAAACAACACAGTCATCTCCTGATATATTCATCCTCAATCTCCTTTTTTCTGTCCCCCTCTCTTGATACCCACAGACACACAGAAAAAGCTTAATATATATGTAACAGAATCTAAGCCCTTACATGGCATTACTGACATGTTTAGAGCCTGCCCATACCCCCTTTTCAAAACCCCTTCATAGTCATTTATCATCTGTGCTACCTACAGCAAAGTTTTCCTGGCCTCTCTCACTTCTGCTTCCCTTGTCACCAAACCCTGACTCATTTAATCTCTTCCCATGCTCACCTCCCATGCATTCTGCAGAACTACATTATCTAAGGCTGCCCTATTTATCCAAAGATGATGTTACTGAGAACAATCATATCTTTTTGTGCTAAAAGGAACTTATCAACAATAGTTCTTTTATCACAGCAAAAAGACTAGTCTTTAATTTGGAACTACAGTAATTATTGCCATCGTGGTTTAGTTTCTCTAAATCTTTAGTAGACCCCAAATTTTTTTGAAAAGAAAAATAACAGTATCAGAAAAAATGAAATAGAATAAGCACCACCATAACATCTAGTAGAGAAAACTCAGATTTCTGGGATTTCCAATGTTTTATGATATAATTCCTTGGGGCATTTAATCTCAAATTCTTCTAAAAAAAATTTTTTTTTTGGTGCTGGGCTTGAACTCAGGGCCTTTTGCTTGCATGGCAAGCACTCTAACCACTGAGTTAAATCCCCAGCCCTCTTCTAAAAATCTTAAAATGTGTCCTATCGCATAAAGAAACTTTTAAGTATTTTCACATTTTTGTTCTATCAACAATTATTTTACTAATTTGAAAACTGATTAAATACATGTACAGGTAAATAAGGTAAAAATACTAATCGCCCTATTTAGTATTTATATTTCTCTTGTACTAATTGTAAGTTTACTTAACAAAATATAAATAACTGAGTTATATTTAAAGGTAGGAGGTAAAGATGCAGAAAAATAAGTGATCCCTTGTATAGGATCATGGTCTTAGAGTCATACATGTGGGAGGAAGGGAAAAGTAGAGGGTGGGGAAGATAAGGATAGCTAAAACCAGTACATGAAGTAAAAAAGAATAAAGGAAATTGATTTCATGTACAGTAAAAAAATTTCCTGAAAACAAATAAGGTAAAAATCCTTCTATATTCCCCTCAATCCAAGAATTGAGCAGAAATACCATTCCTGGGATGCTCCGTCTTGCTAAAACAAGGCAAGAAGCAGCAAGATCTCAAAATCTAAGAGATGAATGGCAAGCCAGCCACTCATCCTCCCACCTCAAGCACTTTCTAAAAAGTTAATCATCAAATTAAATGTTATAATCCAATTTCCAAAATTGTTCTACTCCACTTAAACTGCTGTCACCTATAATAATCGTGCAAGCAAATGCATTCATTTCAGATATCATTCTCTTCAAATTCTGCACCATCTGAAGCTCTTGATCATTCCACATTTTTCATTCCTGCCAGGAACCCAGCTGGTTCTTCCTTCTCTCTGATGCTATAGATCTGACTCCTTCTCTAATCATACTCCTAACCACAGCTTACCCTAAAGGCCTGGTCCTCAGTACTCTGTCTATATATTTAGCCCTTGAAAAAGTTAACCATCACTGCTAGGGTGAAAAGACAGTGGCTCTTTGGTTAGATACCGCAATCTGGGCTCTGGCTGTGCATTTGTGCCACCTTAGGAATTTCTCCTGGATTGTCTAAAACCAAGTAAGTACCCTTCACCCATCGAAACCGGTCTATCTTTCCAACCATGACATGCCTGCCTTATCACTTTTTACCCTCTTCCTCCACTCTCTCATCACTCTGCTGCATCTGCTCTTCCATATGTCATACTCCTCTCACAGGCCCCAACTAAATCCATCATCTCTTTACTGCTCAAGAAATCTATCCCTTGTACCTCTCTTCAATTCATATTTTTTTATTTTATGAAAAAAACCATTTCATAACACAGTAAGAGAATTCATCTTTGACACTGCTACCAGATTAATCTTCCTCCAGATACCACAGTTTTTTCCTTTTCAAAATTACACCATCACTCCTCTTCTTTAGTACAAGACAGAACCGTGGTTTCAAAATATGTTTTCAGATTCTTTGACACTCTCCTCTTTAAAAGGTGAAGCCTAGTTCCTCCCTCTTGAGTGTGCACTGAATTTATGGCTTGCAACTAAGGAACAGAATGTGGCAAGAGAGGTAGTGTGTGGTTTCCAAGGCTAGGTCAGAAGGGCATTGACCTTCTGCCTGGTTTCCTTAGAATGCTGACTCTGGAAAGTTAAGGCTGCCATGTCACAGGACACTAGGCCCTATGGACAGTCTCACATAAAGAGGCACTGCTACCTTTAGATCCCCCATATTAATGAAAGTATAGATACAACTCTGTATTAGAATTAACTGTTACAATGTTTCCTTAAACAAAATTTTGAGTATTTTGTAGTAGTAATACACACACACAATAAAGTTAATTTGACTTTAAAAGTTTGTCAGATAGTTTTAGGGGATAATTTGGCAGCATCCAAAATTTGCGTAGTCTTGGAGTAAGTAATTTCATTTCTAGAAATCTGCCTTACAGATATAGTAACACAATCAAGCAAAAAGTACAAGGATATTCTCCACAGTGTTGTTTGGAAAATGAAAAATTAAAAGTAGCATAAAGGGGGTTGGGGACTTAGCTCAGTGGTAGAGCGCTTCCACTGAGAATACTGCCCCACCAAAAGCAGCATAAAACACATCAATCGACGAAAAGTTAAATTAGGGTATAAGAGACCACCACAGGTCCACTTTAAAAAATGAAATGTGTCAACAAATTGTTCAGATATCCATGGTATATTAAATTTAAAAATACAAGTTGCACAAAGAAAATAAAATACTTAAGAATAAATTTAATAAGAAACAGAAGAAAACTTTAAAATATTTTTTAAAAGACACAACAACTGAAGACTTAAGTAAATCTCATTTTTGTATTTAAAAAGTTACCATCATAAAAAAGTCAGTTTGCCATAATTTATAAATTTAATGTAATCCCCACAAATATACCAACAAGTTTTTTTGATGAGCCTCATATAGAAAAACAAATGAGCCAGGAAAACACTAAAATGCATAGTCCTGGGGAGGAAAGGACTTAGTTGTCGCCTCCGCAATGTAAAGTACGGCACTGACCCGTGAGCAGACAGACAACTGAGTGAATTAACACAGAAAGACCAAACCAGATCAGTTTGAGGACTGTACATGGTAAAAGCAGCATCTAAAAAATCACTGGTATATAAACTGACCATTTAATAAATGGTATTAAAACAAGTGGCTACCCACTTGGAAACAGATAAAATTAGAACCACATTTCATACCATACACCAGAATAAACTCCAAATGAATCGGGGATCTACTTGTAAGACAGTGAAGCCACGCTAGTACTAGAGAGAAAAATGGTAAACTCTTCCCCTAACTTGGTGGCTGGGGAAAGGCTTGCTAACTATGACTCAAAGTCAGGAAGAATGAGACTGGTCAGTTTGACTAAATAAGCATTTTTTAAACTTCTAGAGGGCTGGGCATGTAGCTCAATGGTGAGGCGCTTGACTCACATGCAGTACACACTGGGCCCTGGGTTTGATCACCACCACTTAAAAAAATAAACTATGGGGAAAAAAACATAAAAATAGAAGAAAATATTTGCAGCATATCACAGATAAGGGGTTAATATCCGTAATACAAAAAGACAGAGGAGCTGGCCTTAGGGGCTCCTACTGAACAAATGTGGGACAGACTGAGCATCAGAAGAATTTATTAATAATAACATAAAAGCTGGATGTGGCACATACCTGTAATCCCAACATTCTGAGGCAGGTAGAACACTGAATTCAAGCCCAGTCTGGGTAACTTATGAACTTTAAAAAAAAAAGAAAAGAGGAAAAAGAATTTTAAAGGGCTGAAGATGTGCAAAGGCCCTGGTTTCAATCTCACATGCTGCAAAATAAAAAAAAAAAACCAAATTTTTAAAAATACAGGAGTCTATCTACCCTGATGTAAATGTATAAAAGAGCTAAGAGGAAGCTCTTCTTTGGATAAGAAAAGCTACTTAATAAATGAAGAAGGAAAGATGAAACTTTTAAAAATCTCTACCAGGCAACCACTTAAACAACTGATTCAGGCAAAATGCATCTATGAATTCTACAGCCTAGGCATAAAAGCTCAAGTAACAGACTATTAACGAAATCTAAAGATACTGTTCCATTAGATAGTTATTATTTGCAAAGGGGGAAGGAGTAACTTTCCTGAGAGAAAGAGATCAAAGGTCTTAACCAAGGTATCAAAGTTAACCTCACCATTAAAAGCGATGGACCAAGAGGAACGTGTATCCCTGTGTAGCACGTGCACCAAAGCGCAAACCTGAATCTAATCATGAGGACACGTCCAACAAACCACACCCGAAGGACAGGCTACATAAGGATTGGCCAGTACTCTTCAAAAATGTCAAAGCCAAGAGAAGAACACAGAAAGACCAAAGAATTGTGCCAGCGAAAAAGACTGCATCATGTCATCTGGAAACATCTTACTGTAAAGATATCTGGATGGTAAGTGATAGACTCTGAATAAGATCTGAAAAATACTATCATACAAAGTTAATTTCCTGATTTTGAAACAGAGAAAATTTTAAAATGGGGAGATAGAACACGAGGGGGGGGCAAAAATGTATACACATTACAGGAAATGAAGTAGTATGATGCTATTTCAACAGGTAGTGTAACTCTCACATGGGCGACCCCAGAGGATGGTGCATATCACAGAAAACCCACTAGACTGCCGGCCCTTAGAGAAGAAACTGAAATGTAAGTGCTGTGATCTCAATGACCAAGGTTATCCAAGCAGCAGTTGGTCATACTAATAAGTGTCTGGAAGCTCACGGCCACCACTTGGAGCACCTCTTATAACTGAAGAGGCCAAAGATAAGTTGTATTAATTTCATGATGTCTCAATAAATTTAGTATTAAAATATTTATACAAGTTTTTCTTTTCCTGAAGTGTGTATACATTTTTTGGCACACACACACACACACAACTCTTTAATTACACACACAAAAATATATAAAGATGACTTTGCTGAGCATAAAGAGGAAATCCATACATTATTGATATTAGTGATAAATTACTCCTAAGAAATTTTGGGATTAGAGACAGGACTGGGGGATTAAAACAAACATTTTATACCCCATATTTTAAAGTTATAAAATGCACTAACATTTTTATGGGAGGTTACTATCTTTCAGTGTTTTATACTATTTTTCAAATGTAAACTACATATTTAACAAAAATGCTTATTGAAGATAGAACTTGAGATCAACTGACTTCACTTAACATAAATGGCTTTAATTCCATACTAGTAATCGCATGTCAGTGCAAGTGACATGTTGACAGTTGTTTGAGTAAATATTCATGTGTATAAAATGATTTCTGTCTCTTAATAGAGAATACCATCTTGAAAAACTTCACACATACACACACGGACCCTTTAAAAGGCAAGTTTTAAAATGTAGACAGCAATGTTGTTCACAACAGAAACACCAGCAGGAAGCAGAGGGGAGAAAGAAATAGTGTCATGTTCACTAATGGAAAACTATATAGCAATGAAAACACACACACTACAACTACATACTATCAGCATGGTGAAATATCAAAACCTTAATGTTACATGGAATAAAAAAGGTATAGAACAATAAATCTAATATGATTCCATTATAAGATCAAAGATGAGCAAAACTATGCTCACCATGTAAAGTTATGGTCCAAATTTTATCCTTTCAACAAGTCTACAACAGGCCACAGCACCTACCCCACTGCAAATTAATACACTTGGGTATTCAATCTTGGGCAAACTTGATTAGCATGGTTAGTGTCATCCAGTCTCACAATCCCTATCAACTTGGAATGAACTGATAAAATCGAACTTCTTGTGCTCGCTCTGGCAGCACATATACAAACTTCTTTACCTGTAAAGGTACAGCTGGTACTCCTGATGGAAGAGTATACAGCTCCCCTCCCCTTGAAGGCCTACCTGAGCAATCAGCAGCCCCTTCCCTGACACTGTTGAGATGTTAACTTTCCAGAAGCATCTGTCCAGAGTGGACCATCTGTCCGCATTACCCACAGGCTGCCTAATGGGCACCACGTGTAATTCAACACTTACTGATTATCAAACACCAGCCTTCAAGAAAAGATGCACTAAGAACCAATCAATAACTTTGTGTTAATCCTAGGAAAACAGAAAATGAACTGTGGCTGAGTTGACTTCCAAATTAACCTTTCATACAACATATCACAAAGTACTGAGAAACAATAATTTTTTAAAAAATGAATATTACAGAAGTTCATCATGGAGGAGTACTTCCAGGCTGCCCCCATACCAGAACCTGCAGGTGCCCAATACCCTTATGTAGCATGGCACAGTATGTGTATTATAACCTATGTACAGCTTCCCATATACACTAAACCATCTCTAGGTTATCTATACACCTAAATGCTAGGTAAATAGTTATTCCATGTTACTTCAGGAATGATAAGCAGAAAAAGTCTGCATACAGACTTTTAGTCTGTATGGTAAAGTTTAGTACAGGCACAGTTTTTTTTCCCCCAAATATTTCCTATGGGATCAATGCTTTTAAGAGTCTCAAGAAAGCTTTCTTTCTCTCTTTGCCATGTTAAAGACATGCAAGAAGACAATACTCATGAACCATGAAGTTGGCCCTTACTGGACACAGAATCTGCCAGTTCCCTGATCTTAGACTTCCAGCCTCACAAGTATGAGAATAAAGTTTTCTGTTGCTTATAAGCCCTTCAGCCTATGCATCACAGTTTGTTACAACAGTCCTAATGATTAGGACACCCTTCAAAGCTGAGAAGATAAAAATATTTCTCCAGCTTCCTGGCTTCGCGTCTCCTCCTCCAAAACTTCTTTAGGATGCAAGGAGAAACATTCTCCTGCATACTACAAAGCGAACAGTAACTAATAGTACACTCTGGCTTTTTTACTATTTTATGTTTAAACGAGTAAAATGTCCACATAGTTCAAAAGATAAAAAAGTATTCAGAAAGGTACTTACTTCACACAAATCTTCCTGTCCCCAGCAACCTAATTCCTTTTCTTACAGGCATGAAATATTACAACTCATTTTCTATCTTACTGGAGATATTACATTTATATACAAATGTTTATAAGCGCTTTTTACATTCTTCTATGCCTTATTCTTCCTTAAGATTTTATCTATGAGAACACAGTCTATCAGAATACAACGAGCTAAGCTTCCTCTTTCTATTTTTACAGCTACATATGACTTTTTAAATATGTATAAAATGGTTTCTGTGGTTCAATTCATTCAATACACGTTGTGCCAGACAAATCTGCTTGGTTTTAAAAAAAGAAATGAAAAGAAGAAAGAAACCACTTGTCCCAAATTTAAATACTTTCTATATATTATGTCATGTTATTGCAGCAAGACTCCAGTAAGGGGTGTGATAACTGTATTGTAGCTGTGCAGAGAAGAACCGTCCTTATCATGCACTTATAGGTGAAATGTCACAATGACTGCAATGTATGTTCAAGTAGTTAGGCAGAGTAATAGAAACACACAGACTTGCTACATTCGGTTCAAAACACTCATAGAACACACACATAGATACAGGTGTTCACAGTAATATTTTTCTAAAGCTTAACATTTTCCAAATAAAAAAAATACTCCCTTGCATTTCCAACTGGTCTCTTCCTTTGCCACCTTACAACACACAATGATCACTTCCCAACTCATGAAACCTTGTCCTAACCCAGCCCAGGCACACCCTTGCACTCTCCCAAAAGAGAATACTATAAATGTGTTCTTTAATCATTCTTAACGTCTGGTCCTCCACACTGCTCACATTTCAGAGGCCCCTGCTATCTTCTCCTACAGCCTTTGTCCTTCCCCGCCTCTCTTCTCTTGTCTGGAACACACTACAGGGTGCTCAAACATTCCTGAACCTCATGGCTCCATGGCCTGCACACTGGGCACTCAAGGAGTAAATGCCCCCCGCCCCCAAACCTGGATGAGCAATTCTTTTCTAGTCTCCGCAATACCTGGCTCAATTCTATGCACATAATAGATGTTCAAAATTGTTTACTGAAAGAATGAGTTGTTGTAAACAATTAAAGAAGGGCACAAAAACTGCTGTATTGTGAACCACGGTTAAAGTGTTGAAGCTCAATGCAATAATCTCAGAAAACATCTCCAGTCTTCTCCCAGCTTTTTCTCCAACACTTTCAATGCATCTCATCTTTCCTACCCTTCCAGATTGTCCCAGCAGGCTTCTGTCTGCCACTATGCCAGACTGTCCTACAGAGAAGGGAAAAACTTGTCCCATAAGCCCAAATAAAGTGAATTTCAAAGCCAGAGCAGCAAAATTCTCTAAAATTGTCTCTATGACTAATAGTCAAGACTGTAAGAAAGTACAAAAGCTTGAAAAGAGCACCTGTCTAGGGCACATCGGTGGAATAGTCCTGCGCAGCCCCCTCTGCTGGTTTGAAAATGGGAAGACCTCCCTCTGAGTATGTGCTTTTTTATAAGACCATCCTAGAGACACTTAAATACAGAGGCAACCAGCATGCTGATTCAGACAACAATCTGTTTGTGACAACAACATATGTTGAAAGAGTTGATTCACTAACAAGAAAATGGAATGCTACCTACTGAAAAATAAGAATGACATCTACTTCAGATGAAACACAAATTGAAACTACACACAGGAAAAAGCTAAATTTATTTCACATTCCTCACCTGAGTGCATCACAGACCTAGGACACCTACTCCAGTACCTCGTAACTACACAACGTTTAAGTCACAGCTACTTTAGAACTCAAATACTCTTCTCATGCTGCTCTGTCCATTGTACATCTGAATCTCCTAACTTTGACTTCCTACCCCAAAAAACACAAGGGGTAAATACGGAGCTATGCCATTAAACAAATGTGAAATTTAAGTAAACTGTCTCATCTATAAAATAATAATATTCAATTAGCTCTGAAGGTCATTATAGCCTTCCTGATCCTTACCAGTGGCATAAGTAATAGTTTGCATTTAATACAAATTGACTGTCACATTTTGCATACCAAATGGTTATAGTTTAAACAATTTTAAAACATTACTTTAACCCAAGTAACAGTTTTGTTTACCAAAAGTTTTATAAATGGAAAAAGTCCTGAAATTCTAACCAACATGATTACTATTACATAAATTTTGGCAGAATGTCCTTCAAATCTCCATTTGAAACCTGTAAAATGCTTATGGAACTATCCCAAAGAGCTAGGGAACTTATACATTTTATATGTGTTTTCCATTCAATGTGGAATTATGTTACATAAATGTATTAAACTTTTCAGAACTACTTTACACCAGCATGGAATTTTATAGGCCACAACAGCCTTAAATAGACATCAGAGTAAACATTGTCTTTAGCTTTGGACTGCCGCTGGGCTAAAACAACAACAATAATATGGAAAGTAACAGGATAGAATTAGGCAAAGGGAGAGAAGGAACAACAGAGGAAACAGAAAAGAGCAGGGTGGGAGCAACTGAGTAAGGGTTGGAAAGGTAGAAAAGAGAGAATAAAGAAGGAGAGGAACGCCCCAAAACTGACTTGCCAGTCTCCCAGGGGCGTGGTGTACCAGCATCCCACAAAACTTTCAGATAGATTCCAGACACCACTCAAGTTTTTTTAAACTTGTTTTCTTTTGTTTAGTTTTGGACAGAAGGTTTACCCACAGAGGACATGTTTACTTGTGCCTGCCCTTAGACTCCATGTTGAAGATTAGGAGACGTCTGACACACGCAAAGTAACCCAAACTCCACAATCCAAAACACATTAAAGCAGTGATGGCAAACCTTTTAGAGCTTTTAATAATAACCAACAGCCCCTGCGGCATGTGTGCCGCAGGTTCACCGCCCCTGTGCTAGAGGGTTTACCTCCAATGTCCATGACCCCACATGTTCCTGATGAGTAATTCTGCTGGAGTTCTGATCACTTACTCTAAAAGAGTACAATGATCAGAAAACATGTTTAGCAAGGAATACACATACAATTACAAGTTTGTGTTTGAAAATAAGAGCTACTCTCCAACAACAACAAAACACAGCCAGAACACAGGCATTTCCAGGCGACTCTTGGGATGCCACTGTGGCTTTCTTCAAGAATGTGCAGCTGCTTTCCGGGTTAAGGGGCTGGGACCATTTGGATACGTAATGCATCCAGCATCTCAGGCCACCACCACCACATCCCACATGCAAGCCCAAATTCTCACAGTTATAAGCCTGGATGCCCATTTTTAAAAATTTAGAGCATTTCTGTTGTTTGGAATCCGAAGTAATTTTTCACTTGCTTATTTTTTTGTGATGTGAGGGATTCAACCCAAGGCCTCATGCATGGTAAGTATATGCTCAACCCCTGGGCTACATTCCCAGCCCTCATCTTTTGGTTTTGAAAAACACGTATCCTGGAATATTCTGCAGATGATACATAATGACAAAACACAGCACTGATTTGTTAGGTCTATCAAGTCCTTTTTTTTTTTTTTTTTTTTTGTGGTGCCGGGGATTGAACTCAGGGCCTTGTGCTTGCAAGGCAAGCACTCTAATCACTGAGCTAAATTCCCAGCCCTTTTGTAAACTGCTTCTTAGGTAGTAACAAAGATAGATGGCAAAGAGCAAATTTCTCTCTTCTTTTTCCAGAAGAACTAAATTAGCAGCAGAAGGAAAATCAATTTAGAACCCTTTAAAAGCAGGAGGAAAGGGGGATCTTTTCTGATGAAAATAGGGCACAGAATATAAACATGTAAACAAGTAACTTTTCAAAAATAAACTAAAAGGCATAAACTATAAAGCTTGAAGATAAAAATCCAAATAAATTCTATGAATAACCTTTAAATGTAGGTATATGTTTCACTTATTTCTACCAAATATCTGAATCTTTAGGCAAGAAATGCTAAAAACAGGAAGAGCCTTCATAACTGATAGAGCCTATGTAAAGTATTAAAAAATAAGAAAATCTAAAGAACTAGGAATGACACTAAGAACAAAGATGATCAAGTGTTCTTAGTGAAACAATAATTAAACTCTCTGAAAACAAAGAAACAAAAAACTATAGATTTTTTTAAATGGACAACTTGTGCAAGGAGTACATGATACATCAATATAAAGTCAGAAAGCAAAAACAGTTGCCAGTAACCTTGACGATGGACAGATGAGTAGTTTGGTATACTTACAACAGAAAAGATTCAGTACGTACTAATCAAAATTCCCCTAAAAGGAGGACACTAGCATTCAAGGTCACAGTCCATGTTCAACTGTGCAAGAGAAAGATCAGAAATAGAATTCTTTTAATGAGTTGCCTAAGAATTATGAGAAATGCTAAGCAGGCTCCTAGAAACTCCCCTAGTGGTTTAAATACCATCACCCAAAGGATGTCTTCAGAAGCTGCTGCCGTCTCCTGGGACATGGAAATCGGCAGAATCTTCCAAGTCTGAGCAAGCAACCTTTCCCAAGCAGAGGCTTTGAGGTAACTATTGAGGCTCGCAAGGTAGATGGCACAGCATGCAGAAAAGAGCCCCTGCAATCGTCCCTAACTTCAGAAGGAGAGGGCCACTCACACTGCAGAGAGTCTAACCTAAAGAGTCCTGGGTCTTCTCACTCTAGGCCTCAAAAGCATCACCCCTACTCTGAGACTGGTCTCCACTGAGGCACCTTGCAAAAATCTGAAGCACTCTTACAAGGTTCTGCGACCTTACCACCACGCGAATCAACTCCACCCAGCATCTAAGGGCCAGAAAGACCTTTCCCCATCTAAGTTCTTCTCTTGCAAAGGAGCACAGAAACTCACTCTCCCAAGTACATACAGCTAGTAGGAATTGGAAACCAGTGGAAAAGCGGTGAAGCATACAGCTCGACAGTCAAGGAGTCACGGTTCATTAAAGTGACTCACACTATTCTTTCCACAAAACTAAGATCAGGTGGCACAGAAAGAGAACTTCGGACAGGAAAAGGAAGAGGGAAATGTAAAGGTAAGGCCATAAAAGAAATCTATGTGGAGGCTGTGGCCAAGCAGCAATCTACATGGGAAGCTGGATGCCTGGCTGTGCCAAGTTGGAAGAAAGGAACTGACACAGAAGCAAGGAGGCAAAGACAGACAGACATTCTCACCGAAGTGTTGATTCTAGTCAATGAAGGAAAATTAGCAAGCATCTCTAACATCTTGACTCTCTAGCATACAGGGGACTTTTTAAAGGTCCTGAGGAAGTGGGTGGAGAGACAAACTCAGGGAGGGGATCATATAGCAGCTTCCTGACAGCTACTCGTGGGGGTCCCCAGCACTCACAGGCTGCTAACCTCAGCCCCAAACTGTCAAATCTAAACAATTCAAAATAGTTTCACAGATTTAGTTTCAGAGATAATGTCACAGATATTTGAGTCAAGAAATGACAGCATCTTATTATCCACTACCAAACAAACAAACTGTAAGTCACACTCAGTTCTATTCAAAGTAATAAATCAAAATCTAGAGTGGTATCCAATACAGTCTATAATCAATTACACGCATAGTAAATCAACTCTTTAAAATTTTAAGGCTCAAGATTTTAAGGTATTTCAAGACAAAATTAAAACCTGTATATGTGGAAGGCAGCTAGTCTCAAGGTCTCAGCCCAGTTTTGTGGCCTGTGCTGTAGGAATGACTTGTTCGCTCATCTATGAAACACATTCAGGAATAAGCATCCTGTGTGCCTTTGGGAAACTTGATTTAAACAAGTTAACAACTACTAAAGTCATCTACACAAATTTAGCACAGCACAAATTCCAGGCCTAACTTTGGACAGCATTTGATATGCATTAAATAATAATAAGTGGTGATATTTATCAGAAATGAAAATATTTTCATCTTTATTCTCTTATCCCCTACCCCTCACCTACTCAGTTTTATTTCCCTATTCTCTGGTAAGGTTATACATATTGTTTCCTAAAAAAAAAACTTATTTTCTCTCCCAATAAAATCACTCACATTAAACCATAATGTCAAACCTCACTTCCGCTCACCTCAGACCCTGAATCCATCTGACCTGGCACATGGGCGTGTATAGGAGTTTCATCTGGAATGCTCCCAGAGCACTGCCTGCCCTCCTGGAGTGCCTTGTGAACTCCACTAATCCCCCACCACGCGCCCATTCTAAACATGCACACCAACAATAGTGCACTTGCTACCGGTGTGTGTGCAGGGGCTGCTTTGGGACAAATCTACCAGTATCTCTTCCCACTTCCAACCAGATTCCAGTCCCAGAGGCCCCTCATTTAGAAACCTTGGAGCCACTACTGTTTCCCCCAAGGTCCCTAAAACAGGCAATGACTGTGACCTGACTTCACAGTCATCCCCGATAGGCATCTCCTTCCTGCAACAGAAGACATCCAAATTAGCACTGTCACAGTCTACTATAGAACCCAAACCAAGGAGTTCCAACCAAAAATAAAAATTATGTCTCAAGCCGGATGTGGCACACAGTGGCAGTCTCAGCCACTGGGGAGGCTGAGGGACAGTGATCGCTTGAGCCCAGAAGTTAGAGAGACCAGCCTGGGCAACACAGCAAGACCTTTAAAAATACAAACAAGGGCTGGGGATTTAGCTCGGTGATTAGAGTGCTTGCCTTGCAAGCACAAGGGCCTGAGTTCGATCCCCAGCACCACACACAAAAAAAAAACACAAACAAACAACCCTTTAAAAAAAAAAACTCTCTCATAAAACATTTACTTACTGTATCATAAAAGGCAAGAAGGCACTTGGTTAGATTTGCTACATTAAGGTTAAAGGAGCAGCAAATAATTTCATCACTTAACTACAGATATTTTAACCACTTACCAGTCCAACTACTTAAATACAGGATAACCAAAAATTGCATATTTTTTCATTAATTTTCATAAGCTAACAGGAAATACACAAACAACAATTTTATTAAAAGTATTCAATACAAGAATAGACCTGGTGCAATGACACCTGCCGGAGCAATGCTCGGGAAAGTCACTGTGTAAACAAACACACTGCCCGACTGAAGCTCGGGGTAAACTGTGAAGTGGTTAATATGCCTCAACTGGGGACTCCTCTAAGGAGGAATACCCAATCTGAGTTTTGAAAGACTTTTGGAAGTATATAGAATTCTCAAGAAACTTTCAAAACAAATCTAATCCCTTTTTTTAAATCTTCGGGCTGGATGTATAGCTCAGTGGTAGACAGAAAGCTGAGCATGAGCAAGGCTCTGGGTTCACTCCCCAGCAACCAAAACAAAAGACATAAAATTCAGTTTGCCACTCAGCAATTTTAAATGGTGTAAGATTGGAGAAATCAAAATTGGATAGGTGCTACAACTTGAAAAGACAGAATGTGAGAAGAAATTGCCTAATCTAGTGATTCTCAAAGTGTGGCTCTCTGAGCAGCAGGATGGCATTACTTAGAAACCTGTAAAAAGATTTACCTTATGGGGCCCACAGCAGACCTCCTAAAACTCTGGGTGAGGCCCAGCAATGTGGTTCTAACAAGCCCTCGGGGATTCTGATACACATAGAAGTTTGAGAACCAGGCTGAAGATTTAGCTCAGGTTAGAGTGCTTGCCTAGCACCAAAAAAGAAGTCTGAGAACTACTCATTAAATCCAATCACTCTACCGATGAACAAGAAATGAAGTCAGAAACTTTCTTAAATTCTTAAATGAAGTCAATGACTGTGGTCTCAGTAACTTTTGAAGCGATTCTTAAATTGTGTGTCTGGTGTCTTACAAGATTTTCTAGGCCAAATACATCTTAATATTCTGTAGTACTAATTCTACTAATTTTACAACTCTCATCCAGGGACATCTAAGTATAAGAAGTAGTTTTGTTACAAGTAATTAACATAGAATACCTTTAAAAAAACAAAAAAAAAAGCCTTCATGTGACTGACCACTCCACAAAAGTAACAAGGCAGATCCCATGAGCTTTTTTTTTTTTTTTAATAATTATTTGTTTGGTTAGGTTAACAGTGTTGCTATTAGCAGCATTATGTTCTGCTCTGTTATGGGTGTGTTTTGGTTTGGTTTCAGAGGCAACAGCAGGAATTAATGGGACACACCGCTGACAGTTTGTTTTGAGGGGGAGGCTTTATTGATTGATATTTCTTGCCCCACCAAAAAGGTTCACACCAAAAGTATTTGAAAAGTATTCATAAAGAACGAATGGACTAGAAATTCCTTTAAAAGAGAAGGTCCCCCCAACATTTCACATTTTATCTTGGAAAATATTCTAGTTTTTTGACAACAGATCTATATTTCCATTTGTTTCACTTTATCATAAAATTAGTTTTCATTTGAGGAACATGGAGCGGCAGAATGACAGGAAGACAGCCTGTATCCTAGGAACAAGTTGTTGTGGATTGGCCAGGCTTAAAATCTGGCCCGCAGAGCAGCAAAAGGTAGGTTAAGTCTGATGCATAGGCTAGACCGATGACTACGTATCATCTTCTAAAAGTACTAAACCACATATCTGCCTGCATCAACCACCCAATGCAGAGTTACCACATGTAATAAAATCTACAATTTTCCGCCTTTGGGCTCTTGTTCTAAACAGATGTTTGGTGTGTCATGTACCTTTTTATATAAATATTTCGAAGTCTAGTAATAGTAATCTATACAATTAAATGTCTGCTTCTATTCACATCTTAAATATCCTCTTGGAGCAATTTATAACTTTGGTGTTAGAACTACTGGACTCAGATTTAGAGGTTTAAGAAATAAATGTTTCCATTTATGTTTCTCATACTGAACTTGTCTTCTCAGTGTCATGCCAAAATAGAGGTAGTATTTTCAGTCCTCTTTTGCAGACTCCATTAACACACAATCACCTTGTATTTTACAAATCAACTTTTCTAACTAAAGGAGTTTAGTACATGTTCCTATTTCCTCTGAAAAGTACATGGACTGTACACAAAGCAACAGAAATGACTATTTCAATTTGATTTATACTTCCTAACTTTCTGTATGACCTGAGCACCATATCTTCTTGTGAGTATTTTTCAATCTGTCATCAAATAAGAGTAAAAATTTCTGCTACATATCTTACAGGAAAGAAACTAAAGTCACAGAGTTAACAAAGACACCCTGGAGAGACTGCACGCCTGGGAGGAAGTGTGGTCAGCGTGGTTACTGTCTTCAGCCTTCTCTTCAACTCTGCAATATACTCGGAGGGCTTACATTATTTAAACAATAATTTACTCAACAGATACTGAGTATCCCTATGTGTCAAGCACCACACAAGGCATTGGAAATGCAATGGCCAGCAAGACAAATACTGCTCCTGCTCCTTACATCACATTTTAGAAAGTACTGCTTTAACTTACGGAACTTTCATTTGGCTTATACACAAAGCCCTCATATCGCTTGTAAATAATTACTCTTAATTATAAATTACTCTTAATTATCTCAACCACTCCACTCTGCCGAAAAAGAGAATCACGTGAACTACCGCATATAAACAACTCGCAGAACACACAGACAGTGCTCTATAAAAATGAAGGCCTAACATAGTTTAAAAAATATCACCCAGCTGGGCATAGTGCAAGGGCATGTAATCCCAGGACCCTGGGAAGGTGAGGCAGGATGATTTCAAGTTTGAGACCAGTCTGGGCAACTTAGTGAGACCTTATCTCATGATAAAAAATAAAGATGGAGCAGTAGCTCAGTGTGAAGGCTCTACGTTCAACCCCCTGAACCACAAAAATTACTCAGCAAGCACCTTATAATCTACGAATGGGAAACACTGACTTTAGCCCTACAAGATGAATCAAAGATTTTCTTTTAAAGGCAGAATACCTTAGCCTAAACATTCACCTTTTAAACACTAGATTTAAACTGTGTCATCTAATACAGTAGCTACTAGCAGCTATGTACATTTGGACCAACCAGAAATTCATTTCCTACGTTGTACCAGCCACATTTAAGGTGCTCAATGGCCTCAAGTAGCTAGTGGCTCACATACCAGATCATGAAACTCTAAAAATCATTTTTTCATCCCACAATGCTTTCCGGGTTAGCTGCTCTAAAATAACCTTGTATACTAAATCTGAAAATTACAGTGCAATGAAATGCGATGATGCACCTGTACTGTTATGGTACATGACAGTATGTCCACTGGTAATAAATCATTTCTTCCTTCCCTGACGGGCAGCAATAGTGAGCACCTCTCCCACGTATATTAGTAACTAAGAAAACCCATACCGACCAATAGGCCAACAGAGTGAAACTGGGAAACAAGTGATAAAAAGTATATTTTGCCCCTTCTTTCCTATTCCTTTTATAAGTATGTTAGTGCTACTGTGTTTTCTGTGTAAGGATGTGTGCTTTTATCCTAGTGGAGTTGAAGAAAATAGGAATGAAGACAATAGCAGAGGAGTTGAAAGCAATTGGAATGAAGATAGGTAACGGGGAACACAGATAATGCAACTCCAAGAATTTAACTGGAACCAATCTAATAAATTTAAGTGTAATAGGAATGGTGTACCATTCCCACCTTTAAAGAGCCCAACTTAGTAGGGGCGTTCGACATCTAATAGATACCATATGACACGCGATGCAATAACCTAAGTGTGCTAGGAGATGGAGATGACACAGAGGGTATTTTAAAATTCCTTTCTGAGAAGAAATCAGGGAGATTTACTGAAGGAAGTACCCAAACTAAGCAGATACCTACAATGAAACCCCAAATGGTGTGGCAAAGCTGGAGCAAAGTGTCACTGGTGGTGATGAGATAGGGGTTGGCAATGGAGAGAGGGAGATGGGGCTGGAGAGCTATTTCCACCCCAGACCACAGCCAATCATGTTTACATCAGGTTTGCCTGGGTATATCTGTAAACTTTCCACACCAAAACGGCAAGCAATGTAAACACCAACCCTTAAAACTCCATACCTACCCATGTATGCCGTACAGTGAACACTAGTTTGACAAGCAATCATTAGGAACATAAGAAAGATCTTCATGACACAGTACCACAATATATCTTAGTCACAAGTTATTATAATTGGCATCCTTTGTTTTCAGGGAGAAATTTCACTGTTTTGTCTGGAATACCCTTAGAGACCTTATCAATGTACATTTTCACAACAACCAAAATAACCCCCACATCTCAACGTTCTCACAGACAGAAGAAACAAAACAAGGGGTGAAGGGGGACTGTAAAGGCAAAATATCTATACTCCAAAAGCACAGAAGGTGTGGGTGCTTTTTCTTCCGAAGAGTTGTTCTTTCCTTCAAAATCTTCGTGGCAGACTTCTCTTTTACTCTGTATGCCACATCACTGTTTTGGTTACATGCAGCTATGGCCACTGGAACTATATAGTGTTCACTAACCTAAGGACTCTCTGGGTGCTCATGTAAACGCCTGGTAAACATCTCCATCTTCCGCATTCTCCCTTCATTTCACACGTATGCTCAACTCTTAAAAGAAAAAAAAAAAGTCCAACACTCCCAGGGAACCTGTTCTCTTCAAATTACTAGAAACTCCTTCCTCTCACTTCTCCTCACAGTAAACGTCTTGAAAAGGTGGACTGCAGGCCTTTAAGAATTCATCATGTGATTCTCCTCTATTTCAAACAAGTAAAACATTCTGCACAGAAACCTTAACAGTAGAAACGCAGGCATAGGAACTCACTAGCCCTAAGGCATACATACAACTATGCCTATTCCCATACGTATCAATTTAAAAGTATCCCCACAACACAGCAATAGTTGAAAGAAGAGGCTCTGGGATCTGCCTCCCTGGGTACTAGTCACAGATCAACTATCACCTAACCACCTGAACTTCTTCCATGCCTCCAACTGTAAAACGAAGGTAACAGAGAGAGCCCACTTAGTAACAGATCCATGTCAACTATCTGAGTTATATTTACTATTAAATCCTTAAGTATGGACGACTTCACAACTCTTTATTCTGTCTAGCTGTGAATTCTTACTCCTCACTGTGCATCAGAAGAGGGGAGGCTGTAAAATTACACTCTGTCTCTATCCTCTTTGGATTTGGGTTCAGGTGGTGTAGGACCGAGTATTGGAATTCTTTCTAAGGCTCTCGGTTGTTCCTAACAGGCAGCCAGGATTTAGCACTACATGTAGCTCTCGCCTACACGCTTAGTAATAAACACACCTGTGAGGCTTGTTCCATTCCTGAGCAAAGCACCCCAGGCCGCGGGCCTTCCAGCCCAGAGGACGAAGCTCGCCTGGATGGAGGCTGTGACGACGAACGCAAATCCTGCTCGCCGAGGAACAACAGCGACCCATGCCACAGGCAAGTGCCAGGACCGCCGTCGCGCCGGGTCGGTCGGTCGGGAGGGCTCGACCCTTCCCCGCGCCCTCGCCCAGCTCCTCCCGCCGGGGCACGTGACTCGACACGCGCCAGCTGCACGCGGGCTCCACCAAAACAAAAACAGAGGCCAGGCTAGCGGGCTGCCGCGGGGGCGCGCGGGGGTGGCGGGGAGCCGGCGCGCGTCCCCGCCACCACGGCCCAGCGCCGCGGACGCGCCCGTGCCGCCCCGGGCGCCGCCGGCCGCGCGCCTCGGCAGAGGGCAGAGGGCGCCACCCTGTTTACCGCCCGGGCCCGCCCGCGCCCGCGCGCCCGGCCCGGAAGCGGCCTCCCGGGAGCGGGCCGGCGAGAGCGCACCCGCCCGCGGCGCGGACGCCGGCCCTGCGTGGGAGGCGCGCGGCCGGCGCCGGCTGCCGTGTGTCACCCCGTCACGACTCCGCCGCGCACTTCGCCCCAAGCTCCGCGCTCCGCCGCTTCCACAGACCCCCTCCCGCGGCCGCCCCTCCCGGACCCGGCGCGCGGGCCACCCGGGCTGCGGACCCGGCGTTCCGAGGGATCCCGAGCCTGTCCCCACCCCGCCTCGGACGTCACCCCGCTCGGACCACCCCACCCACACCTTCCGCCGAGGCTGGCGGGGGGTGGGGGCACAAGCTGTCAGAGCCTACAGTTTGCACATGACGAAGCTCATCCTCGCCCTCCTCTCCACTTGCGCAGCAGCGCAGCCAAGAGCTGAAACACACATTTAATTAAAGCGGGGGCAACGTCTTGGTTTTCTCCTTAATTTGAAAAATAAACCCCAAAAGCAAAACGAAAGACACAGTTTTACCCCAAACGCTCACTTTAAGAGTCTCTCTCCCCGACACCAGCACCACCTTCCTACGGAGCAGGGGAGACTTACCCAGCCGAAATGCCACCGCACACCTGCCAGGTGACCCGCCGTCAGGAAGCCCGGAGCCCCACCCACCCCCCTGCAGGGAACCTGCGCCTGGGGTGGGGTGCGGCGACACGGTCCGGGATCCCAAAGTCGCCGGAGCGAGGGGGACAGACGGCCCTCGCTCCCCATCCCCAGGGCAAAGCCCGGCACCCTGCATCCCCCCAAGCCAGAGGTCTGGGCTCAGGGGCCGCCATCCCCGGGCGATCGGACCCCGGGTCCTGGCCCAGAAGCGCGCCCCCTGCCCCGATTTCCTGTTGACAGCGGAGGTGGGCGTCGTGGGAGAAAGGCGAGAGTTCTCTCCAGGTTCGGGATGTCGGTCTCCGCGGAGTGAAGAGGTGGGATCTCGAAATGGAAACAGCCCCCCCTCCCCGCTCCCTCCCCTCCTCCTCCTCCTCTTCTGTTTACCTCAAGTTTGAATTTTATCTGCGCAACATTAGCTGGAATGCGGACATTGAAAAAAAAAAAAAACTCGCTCTCTACCCGGCAGCAGCTCCGGAGGAGCCATGTGGCATCAAGCCACCGCAAAGGGGGAAAAAGTGCTCTTAGCAACACAAACATGGCGAAACAGCTCCGACAGGCCCGTTTCCCGCACAGCCCTACCTTCTCCCCGCGCTCGGCCGCCGAACAGCCCGGCCGGAGCCGCAGACCCCCCGGGCGCGGCGAGGAGGCCGGGGGCGCGCGCGGGTGCGAGGCGGGGCGCGCGAGGAGGGGATCCGGGGAGTCTAAACCCATCTGCCTCGCCCCCCTGAGACCGAAACAGCTCCACGGCCCCGTCCCCAAGTCCTCCCGGTCCGCTTCCCCACCCTACTGAACTCACCTCCGCGCTGAACCGCGCCGCCTCCATCCCTTTCCCCATCCTTTCCTCCCGAGACAGAAGCCAGAGGAAAACGATGCGCACGTAGATTTGTACGGTGAATTCTTCGAGAATTTCCCTGGGAAGATCGCGAAGAGTGGCGGAGACTCCGAGTCAGGTGCAGGGCTGGTGGCCGGAGCTGCCGGCAAAGTTGTTCGCCGCCGCGCGGTGGGCGGCGGGGTCCCCGCGCCAGGGCCGAGGACCCCCGACTCCCTGCCCGCCCCCCCGCCGTCGCCCACTTGTCACGCCAGGCTGCTGCGTGCGCTCCGCTGCAGGGGAGGTGGCGTAGTTTCTCTTCCTCCCACCTCTTCTCACTCACTTGTTTTCGTAGCCGTGGGCTCCCCTAATGCTTTCCTCTCCACAATGTTGTTTCATTATATCATGTCCATCATGTGACACCGGAGAGGCCTCTCTATGGAAACTTAAAGGGGTTCCCACGTGACTGCAGTGGCAACAACAGCGGCAGGACTGGCGGCGGCGGCCGCAGCGATTGTACCACCACCCGTCGGGAGCCCCTCGCAGCATCCCGAGGGGGCTTCTGGCCCTGCAGAAGCCGAGAGAAGCATCCGGGAGCTGTGGCATCAGTACGTGCGTGGAGCCCGTGCTTATTACACAGCAAGCTGAGCAGAAGGAGCGTTCTTCAGTCCTTTCCTACAGTCAGAAAACCCACGCGCTGTTAAAATGACATTTCGTGGCTCCTACATTTCCCCCAAAGAGCAATGACTTTTCTAGTCGGCCTGACCGAATTTTATGAACTCAAAAAAACACAGATTTGTCCTTCTCTGAGTTCAGTCCCAGATCACTGGTAGAACAGAAATGCCAAAACAATAACAGAGTCGGGCATTTAATACATAATTACCATTAGCACCAGTTTTAAAGCTTTCTGGAATTACATTCCTCTGGTATCTGTGTTGATGCTCACTGGAGACAAAAATGCAACGCAGTTTTCTCCTCCGCAACTATATTAGGGCTTTGTTGCTGACAACAGTAAAAACTTGTTTATGTCAGGAAGTGAGGTATGAAGATATGACCTGAAAGGTACAGATAAGACCAAAGTGACAGCTCTGCATTACTTTTCTGACCATATTCTTTCAAATGGTGACAAGCAGAGTGACTGCTGTAAAGTGCGTGTTGTTTTGTGGGAAACAAATCAGGAAAACATCCACCTCTTTATCAAAATACTACACATGGTAGACACTAGAAATTATACATATATCCATCTATATATAAATAGAGAGAGTGAGAAGCTTTTGTATTTTCCTGATACTTTGTTCTCACTTCCAGAATTTAACCGAAGTATTTAACAAACAGCTTTGAAAGACTTATTCAAGTCCGGTGATGTGTGGAAACTGTTAACAGTTTTGAGTACTCTGGCATTACTGACTCACAGCCCCTTTAGGAGTTTCTACCTTAAATAACAATTCTCTGTCTTAAAAGTGTTGATGGACCATGAAGATGTTTATCTTACAAATCTAAACTACACGGCTATTTTCTGTGTTTTGGTTCATGCTTTTCCATTTTAGAAGGAAAACTGGATTGGCGGAATTATGGAAAAACTTCGCAGGAAACTCAAGTGTGGGATGAAAGATCATCGTTTCTTCCGGCCTTGCCTTGACAGTATCTCCCTCCACCTCATCAGTTTGTCTCCTCAGCCATGATAAATGATCGTCATTACCTCTCTTCTGATTCCATAAATCCCCCGATTTTTACCTCCCAATCTCCTGCCTAATTCCTTCATACATTCCACCTTTTTCTGCCCTTGTGTCCCACCCAACTCAGTCTCTTTTCTGCCTGGGTACTTAGCTCAGGGCTCCCCCACCAAAAAAAAAAAGAATTCCCTCCCGTCCTCTTCCCCTATAGCTGCCCACCCCCACCCTTTTCCCAGCTCGGTCTCTTCTCAGCAACTCTACCTCCTTACCTCTCTTTGACCTCCTTTCATCTCCTCCACAGTCTGACCCTTGACTTCAGGGCCTCTTCTTACCTTTCTTTACCTGAAATGTCCTGCCCCTTACTGGGGTCTCCTTCACACCCTCCTCTCTGGTCCCATCCCTTCTGCGGTCAAGCCCCAGCATTCCTCCACGGCTCGGCCTGGTCAGCTTGGACCTCATTTTGTTCGCGTGGCCCTGCGCTGGGAAAGGCGTGTGTGGTGCACAGTGGGACCAAGAGTCCCCCTAGTCCGGGGCCCCTGCCTCGCCCCCTCCGCCCCTCCCGAGTCCGGGTTGCGGCGTTTCCTGGGCGGATGGTTTGGACTTGCTGCCGCAGCTGCGGTTCTGCTGTGTCATGCAAGAAGGAGGCGGCGGCGGCGGCGGCGGCCGGAGCTGAAGGGGGAGGAGGGGAGGAACCTGATCCTCCGGTAGCGAAGGGCTGGAGGCAAACACCGAGCTCCCCCAGAGCCGCCCGGGAGTAGGGAGGGCTCCGCTACCCCGAGGGGCCCTCCCCGCGGGGCAGAGGGTAAGTGGGGCGGCGCAGGTGGTCGCCTTGGGAAGGGAGCGCGAAGGGGGTCAGGCGGGGCGGCGGGAGCATCAGGAACCACCTCGTCAAGTAAAGGAGCCCAGTGTCTGCTGAAAGGGACCCCGGCCGCAGAAAGGATGACCAGCCAGACGCAGCCATGATTACTATTCGAATAACGCCCCGCAGTGGACCCAGGCTGCACCGAGGGTGGAGTTGTGCATCCTGAACTCAGGACTGAGCTGGAGGCAATGATTCAGGGTCGGAGAAACATCAGACAATCACCCTGAATAGCAAGAGCCAACACACCCCATATTCCTGGTCTAGCCTTGCTGCGCTTTCTGGGTTGTCTTGTTCAAAACTAGGGAAGGGGATGGGAAACCTGCCCAACCTCACTTTGGCCACGAAAGTAATGCTCTTGGCCAGTGGCCCTGGACAAAGAGCCTTGGTGCAATTAAACAATCAATAGGAAAAAGGGCTTCATCCCCTCCTGTCCTCCTTCCCTGGGCTCTTTCGACCAGGATAATTCATTGCGCTTAAAGGAAAAGGAAAATGTGTTGTATTCCCTCCCACTCACCCCCCGCCACGCTCCCCACCACACCAACTGCAAACTGCACACTCCGCGCCCACCCCACCTTCAGAGCCTCGCTTCGGGGGAGACATTGCTCCGCGTAGCTTGAGGAGACTGCCTTAGACTCGGAACACTGTCACCTCCGTTGCCCTTCACCCAGGGGATTCAAAAGCCTGGGACTCAGAGCAGAGATGTTTAGGGAGGGCTGGGCCCATGGGAACTTCTTTCACCCGATACAATTCGCAGGACCACTATGTATTATTATTGTTGTTATTATTATTCCTTTCCATTTCACTTGTAGAAATTTCAAAAAGCACTTTCTGAAACATCGTTTTTTTTTTTTAAACTGTCAGTCATACATTTAGAAGTTCGGTGTTGACAGGATTAACTGAAAGGCTAATGACTGTCTCAAAGCACATGCGGTTGCTAGGGAACTCAAGCTCATCCCGCTTTCTAATCACCAGCCTGTTACGTGGAAATCGAACTGCTCGGGGTGTTATTAAAATGAATGGCATGTGGTTAAAGTCTTTCTTGCTTATGTTGTAGCATCCTGAATTATTACGAGTGCCTCACACCCACATACCTTGTTTTCCTAATTTGATTTCAGTATTTGCGTCACTGCCAGGGACACTCAGACTAGACCAGTCAGGTTCACTTCCTGTTTCTCAGAACTGGTTTATATTTGGTCTGGTAGCACTAGCTGGTAAAACGTTATCAAACTGATCCTCTTGGAAAGAAGTCTTTGCTTTTGGTTGAAAACAAATTATCCCAATTAAAGTCTAATTCCCAGGGAGAAGTCATCATTTGAGAAATAAGTCAGACTACCAGTCTACTTTATTAGTCATTTGAGAAAACCATTTTTGAAATGTAAAACCTGGAAAAATCCATCTTTATTTCTTTTACCCAGACTTTCCAGTCCTCTACATTGGAACTAAAACAAACTACAGTGGAGAGCAGGTATAATATTTCTAAAACGAAGCACAAAAAAATATACATCGAAGCTAAGGAAATCGTTTTGACTAAATAAGGCATAAAATCGAATGGAATTCAGGCCCAGGAAGGACAAATAAGCTTGGGTTAGCATTGTGGCACTCAGGAGAACAAGGTGTGATTATAGGGCTACACTACAAATAGGAAACCCCATCACTTTGTGTACTAATTGTCTCTCTACCAATTCCTCTATGTTCCTGGACAAGACACCCTCACGCGCCGCCCCCACCCCCAGTTCCTTCCTCTTTCTAAGAAGGATATCACAAAGACAATATTATAGGCATAATATATTATGCAAATAGGTGCGTTCTGGTGTAGATAATTTGTTTAGATGGAAAATAAAACCCTTTGAAAACGATGTATATAGCCCAAGATGGTGGCACATGCCTAAAATCCCAGCGCTCTGGGATGCTGAGGCAGGAGGATCACAAGTTTGAACCTAGCCTGAAAAACTGAGTGAAACACTGTCTCAAAAAAATTTTTTTTAAAGACTGGAGAATTTAGCTCAGTTCGAAGGCCCTGGGTTCAATCCCTAATGTCACCAAAAAAGAGCTGGGATGGAGAAATGTTAGGTACAATTAACTGTTATGGTTTGGATCTAAAGTGTCCCTTAAAAGGCTCATTTGTTCAGAAGTAGGGCTTTTGGAAGGTGATTGGATCATAAAGTCTCTAATTTCATCACTGTATTAATTTATTGGTGGATTTATAATTTTTTCTTAGTTTTTTGACACAAGGTCTTGCTGTATAGTCCAGGCTGGCCTTGAACTCACGATTCTCTGCCTGAACCTCCAGAGTGCTGGGATTACATGTGTGTCACCATCGTGCCTGGCACTGAAGGAGTAATAATTTGATGGCATTATTAGGCAGTGATGGAATTTAGAAGGTAGGGCCTCGGTGAAGGAAGTGGATCTCGGTGGAGGGTGGGGGGCGTGGCCTTGAGAACTACTTCTTCTCCATGCCTCCTTCCTCTCTCTGTCTTTCTCTGTTCCCTGGCTGCCATGAAGTGAGTGCTTTCCTCTGTCACATCCTTCTCTCACAATGTCTCTGCCTTGCAGCCAGCCAACCACAAACTGAAACCTCTGGAACCTTGAGCCAAAATACATAAATCTTTCCTCCTTTGAATTAACTTTCTCAGATATTTTCTCAAAGTGACAGAAAGCTGACTGACATTCACCCAGTGTGCTCTGGTGAGCAAAGTGATGGAATGATGGAGGAACAGCTAGAAAAGAAATAATCAACTAAGTGAATCCTGGTGGAGCGGTAGTTTATTTGCCTTTATATTGGTTAGGGTTTTTGGGGGGGGGGTTCTGGGGATGGAACTCAGGGCTTTGTGCTTGCTAGGCAAGCGCTCTACCACTGAGCTAAATCCCAACCTGCCTTTATATTAATTAGTGATAGGCAAAACATCCTAATTTAGATTTAAGAATTTTTCAGATTCACTATATTGAGAAATAGCATGAAGAAATGTGAGATTTATGCTGGAAAGAAAAGTCTTGACTTTGAAACCCAACTCTGCCGCTTTATTCATTATTGAGTGCCTGCAGTGTGTCAGGTACTGTGTTAGGTCCTGGGAATACAAAGACGAATAAAACCACAGTCCCCGCCCTGCTGGATCCTATAATATAATGAGGAGGTAGATGTGTACACACTTGATCACACAACAGTGAGAAGTTATCTACAGAGGAACTCATAGGAAGGGACCTGACTACAGAAGATGAGCATTATGGCAAATAAGATGGACATATAAACTAAGGCAGCAAGAATGGAAATGGAAAGAAGGGAAAAATTCGATAAATATTTCAGACATAGAACCAGCTAAACTTGAGTATTAATGGCTTGGGTACATGCGACGATGGTGGTTTCATTCATCAAGATGGGGGCCCACCCGAGGAAGGTAATTAGTTTAATTTTAAACATGCTGAGTTTGAAGTGTACATGGGTGTCAAAGTGAAGCTGTCTACTATATAACTGAACAGAAAGGAAGAACTCAGGAGAGAGAGCCAGTCAGAATAAGTGGTAGTTCACTGACATGGCTGGGATCCCCAAGAGAGGCAGTATAAAGAAAGAAGAGTACTTAGTATGGGACCCCGTGGCAATGTCAACATTTAAAAGGTGAGGAAAGAAAGATAGAGGGGAAACAATAGCCAGAGAGACCGGAGGATCAGGAACAAGGAGATCAGAGAGTGAGAGAAGAAATAACAGTATTAAATGCTAGAGAGAGGTCCAGAGAAATGAAGACTGAAAAGTTCTTGAATTTAGCAACAAGGCGGTCATTGGTGTGCTTGGCAAGAGGCATATTTATTGGTAAAAGGTAGGTGGTAACCAGACTGCAGGGGGCTGCAGGGAGAGCGAAATTAGTACTCGAAGATGTCCTTTTAGATTAGGAGGACTAAAGGGCAAATAGGGAAGGAAGGTAAAGCTATTGTTTGTTGGGAAGAGAATATTTGAAGTCATGGTCTGTGAGGATAAAGATATGTAGGGGGAAAAGGAAATAAACACATTCCAGGTTATTTTGGTCTTCTGCAAATTAAGTGGCATCACTGTCCCCCAATTGCTTCAGCCAAAATGCATATAGACGTTCACGATTCTTCTCTTTTCATCAGTTTTCACACTCCACCATGAGGAATTTAGGTCAACTCTACCTTGTCTATCTCCAGCTCTACCAGTGTCTATCTCCACTGCTGTCCCTGTAATACAAAGCACCACCATCTCTCTTCTGTGAGCTTTCTAAATGATTTTCTGGTGCCATGCTTGTTCCCCACTCTCCACAGCACGGGTAGAGTGACATAAATCAGACATAGCAAAAACACAAATCAGCTCATGCCACTCTTCTTACAATGTCTCCACATATCTAATTGTACTTGGAATAAAGTCCGGACTCCTGGACTCCCTTCCTGGTCTGCGAAGCCCGGGAGGCACCTCAGACCCCACTTTCAACCTCACCTCCAGCCTCTCTCCCTGAATCCAACCAGGTGAGCCTTTTTCTCTTTACCAGATACACTGAATTTGCTCTTGCTTTAAAGGACTCAATCCAGATACCTCCTTTCCCTGGGGTATCTTTTGGAACAACAAACAAAAATCCTTCTGATTTTTGTTTAGATGTCATCTCCTCAAACAGGCCTTTCCAGACCTCTCCACAGGGAGTCTGCCTCTCTGCCACCTTTCCAATTATCCTATGCATTTTTCCTAATAATAGAACTTCATTACCGAAACACTGTATTACTGTTGTTTTTATTGATTTACGGTTAAGGACTCCTCTAGAGTAGATCAGTAGAAATTAGAAGGATCAAGAATCAGAGTCTGAGTCAGGTGTGGTGACACACACTTGTACTCCCAGTGCTTTGGGAGGCTGAGGCAGGAAGATCAAAAATTTGGGCCCAGCCTGGGTAATTTAGAGACTGAGGGAGACCCTGTCTCAAAATATAAATAAATAAATGGCTGGGTACATAGCTCAGTGCAAAGGCCCAGGTTTAATCTCTAATACTGCCAAAAAAAACAAAACAAAACAAAACCAAAAAAAGAATCAGAGTCTGAGCCAGGGATGGTGGTACATGCCTGTAATCCGGCACTCTGGGAAGCTAAAGCAGGAAATCAGAAGATCCAACCCAACCTTGGTACCTTGGTCACTCAGCAAGACCCTATCTCAGAATTTTAAAAGGACTGGGGATGTAGCTCAATGTCAAAACAGTGGGTTCAACTCCTAGTACCACAGAAAAGCAGAAGAGGGAGAAGGAGCGGAAGAAGAAAGAGAATCTGTCCAGCTGGGCGTGGTGGTACATGGCTATAATCCAGCTACTGGGGAGATTGAGGCAGGAGAATTCCAAGTTCGAGGTCAGCTTGTGCAGTTTAGCAAGACCCTGTCTCAAAATAAAAAATAAAGGACTGGGATATAGTTCAGTGGTACAGCACTTGCCTATCATGGATTCAGTCTCCAGTACTGCCAAAAAAAGAAGGAAAAGGAGGAGGAAGAGGACGAGGAGAGGAAAGAGAAGGGGAGTAGGAGGGAGAAGGAGAGGAGGAAATGGAGTCTGGTGGGTTATGGATTACTAGGCATTTAAGATTTCGGAAGTGGAGGAGTTGCTAGCTATGTGACCCTGGACACTCACGTTCTCTAAGCTTCACTTTGTAGTTGATAATACTAAATACCTCGCTGGGCTGTTAGAAAATGAAATGAAGTAGAATAGGTGGAGGCACAACGGCGATCTTGTCAAGCTACTTTCAGAAAGTCAGAACTTCTACACATCTATTCATAACCTCTACTTATGGGCCCTGCTGGGATGGAGTTAGCCCTCTATTATTACTCATCATATAACTTAGGCAGGAGTAAAGTATGGCCCCTCAATTCAGTACTCATTGAATGCTTTGTTCTTTCTCTTCCTGGTAATGTTCATGTCTATGAATGTAGCCTGTGTATATAGTCATGCACCACATTGACAATGGTTTGGTCAGCAATGGATCACATATGAGATGGTGGTCCTATAAGATTGTAATGGAGATGAACAATTTCTATTGCCTGAGCCTGATGATGAAGCCATCAGCATGCTGTAGCACAATGTGTTACCCAGATGCTGGCGCAAACAAACCTACTGCGCTTCCAGTCCCATAAAAGTACAGCACATACAATTATATACAGTACATAACACTTGCTAATGATAAGTGACTATTTTATTGGTTTATGTATTGACTGTCACTATACTTTCCTTATCTTAGAGTGTACTCCTTATCAGAAATTACTATAGAAAAGTATGCCATGTTACAGCAGCATTTTCTCATACATCTTTTTCTCTTGTGCTTAATTAAGTCTCCTTCTTCGTTTGTTTATCATGGTCCTAGAACAGTAATGGCGAACCCTTTAGAGCTTTCAGTGATAACACCCCATTGTGGCACACGTGCCGTAGGTTTGCCACCACTGCCCTAGAAGCAGCAGTCTATATCATATGGATCATATATATCTCACACACATACCACAAATATGTAAATATACCATGTGGCCTAGGTGTGCAGTCAGCTACACAATGTAGGTTTGTGTAATATGCTCTGTGTTGTTCGCAAAATGGCAAAATGGCCTGAGGACACATTTCTCAGACTACATCCTCAGCATTAAGTGACTCATGACTATGTTTTTATATAGAAAACCAAAGAATATGAATACCTAAACCAAGAGAGGAGACAGTAGTGCTAATCACATTTTTGAACTGTGCTAGTTCATCCAGTAATTACATTATTATTGATCTACTTTTTACAAAGTGCAGTACTGGTCATTACAAAGTTAGAGGTAAGATAGAGCGTCGAGAGGTAAGTAGATAGGTGAAAAATCTAGTGGCAGATAAATTCGGCGAGAATTGTTTGGATATATAACCATATAAATGTATAAATGTCATTCGAAGCAATAAATATGCAGTCTGAAAAAAAACTCAGTTTAAATCTGAGCTCTTTTGCATCCCAGCTGTGTGACCTTGGGCTGATTATAAGCTTTAGTTTCCTCTTTTTAAAACGAGGATAATAATAACTACCTCTGCAGAAGGCTGCAGGCATTAAATAAGGTAGTATATGTAAATCAGCTAGTGTGGTACCTGGGACATGGCTAGCAATTAATAAATCATACAGTTGTAATACAATGATATGAAGGTTTATAACTTGTTCGCAAGAAGCACACAATCAGAGGCAAGGCAGAGTAACCTTGTAAGTCATGAAACCATAGACACATATGGAAACCCACAAACCTGAGGGTAGATGCCTGGCGGAAAACATTTGGGTAAAAATAAAAGCAGAAGTGACATTGTCACAGAAACATGCAAGACATCTGGCCAGTTGTTCCTTAGCAACAAGCTGCTGCTGGATTGTCTAAGAAGCTCCACCTGTAGGTCTAGCTCCCCAGACTCCCCAACACTTAAATGCCAGTTCCATCTGGGGAGAAAGTACATCATCTTGGCCTACCCAGTCTTGCTTCCGTCCAGTCAGGTCTGCTGTGTGCCTCAGACACCCATAGGTCCCTCCTACTGTGCCTCCCACCCCTCTGTTTGCCCAATTCTGGCTCCTGCCTGACTTCCACCCTTCTCACTCTGGCCATGGCACCCGGGTCTCCCGCTAGGTGTGGGACCCTGTCGTAAATCCTAGCCTACCTTACCATAACTCTGTTATTTGTCTAGCTCAGCTATGGCAGGCCTCTTCCCCAGGGCATCTTTATTCTAACCACCCACCCCTCCTAGGATCTCCTTACACTGCAGGACACAGTGCCTCACCCTTCATGGGTAACCCGCTGCTCAGTAAGGCTGGACTGCTTGGTATTAATAGCTTCCTGAACTTTACCTCGGTGGGACATACCAGGTCTTGCGATGCCTGGCTTCCCTGATCCGGGCTGGCTTCCGAGTGCACGGCACAGCCCTGGGGAGTCTTGGTTCATGCCTTGCTCCCTGGCCATCTGTTGTCAACTAGTTCTAGTGCACCTTGTGATCCTGTCGTGGCAACATCGATCATGCTGTCCCAGTCCAAATGACAAAGTTATTGGCACAGGGGCACAACAGAGGGGTCATGGAGAGCTGCAGTTTATCTCACATCAGCTGATGATATCATTATGTTGAAAAGTGAGGACCAAATGAAGTTGGCATGACTTAAATCCAAACTAATTGCTTATTGAAGAGGTACTAGCCCGTGCTTAATTCCAACCGGCTAAGAAGAATGTGTTGGTGAAGTGGAAGTGACAAACTACTTAAAATAAGTGACCATGGCACTCCTGAAACTGTAATAGCCAGAGAAGGTAACTCTGTGCTCGCTATAGTGACGTGAAGAAGGCAAGAGAGTTAAGAGACGGCAGGGACGCGAGACTCTGTCTGGCCAGGAGCTGGGAACTAAAGCTCATGAGGAGTAAACTGACTTGAAATGTGTATTCTCACAAAATCAGTGATTTCAGTGAAAAGTAGCAAAACAAACAGATCAATGTGGTTGCTCAGAAAGTGTTCTGATAAGATCATCTTTTTAAAGGACACAATAATGAAAAGCAGGAGGAGGGACATACAGTAGTCTTCCGCATCAAACTCATCTTCACCACGCTTTTTCCTACACATACAGACCCATGATTGCTGGTTTCTTTTCCTGGAGTACATACCTATGATAAAATTTCATTCATAAATTAGACATGGTGAAGTGTTAACAGCAATAACTATAATAGAATAATTATAACTATACTGTAAAACAGTTATCGGAAACATAGAGATTTTTCTTTCTGGAATGTTCTGTTCAATGTTTCAGACCATGGTTGACTAAAGGTCCCCGAAGCTGAAGAAAATGAAACCTTGGATAAGGGGGAACTACTGTACATCGAGGTTACCTTCAAAAGAAGGGCTCAGCCCTATGAGACTAATGCCTTAAAGGCTAATGTCCAAAGGCAGCTATAGTCTGGAAAAGTATTCAAGAGAGTAAATAGCATTTTGTTTGTCTGTGTTAACGTATAATAATGAAGGGTGAGTGCTATTGAACGGGGTAGATGTCTAATGTTAGTAGTTAACTGAAAATCAGAATCATTCAACTGTAGCATTTTCTAGATTTTGAGGTATAGATTCTTTCCTCTACATTTTTAATATTTCTAAAATCAGAATGTGTCTTGAATAAGTATGTTTAATATGGTAGTGTTTTGAGGAAGAGCTCAAAACACCCATTAAATGATGGTGCCTCCTACCATAAATTGGTCCTAGAATAGAGGAAATTTGAGATTGTATTCATTCAACACTGCCTGCCTCAATTGTACTCAGCAGATGAGGGGCCCACTTTGTGTTCTAAAATGGCGGTGCTGTGGATAGCCACCAAAAGGCAGGGAAGAGTCAGAAAGGAGTTTGAAGGCCACATTTGGGAGTGTGCTGCCTCATAGAGGATGCAGAGGTGATCAGATGAGCACTGTTAAAGAGTAAGAGAGTAGCAAATACTAGAGACAGGACTGAGGCCAGAAAAGCATGTGGGTGGGTAAAGAGACCATTGCCAGACCACTGCCAGCCCATGTGTCACAGAGAGGGGTGGACAGAGACAGGGAATATGCATCCAAATCCAGGCACAGCCAAGGCGCAGGAAAGGATAAAGGAACTGCTAGGAAGATGCTTAGGACAGTGTCAACCATGGGTCAGGTGGACAATGTTTGTCCTGGGCAAGACATTTTGAACTTCCTGGTGCAGTATGTGTGCACCACTATATCCTGCCTCCTCAGAATCAATTAAATGACTGATTTAAAGCCCTTTTGCTCTAGGGTCCGACTTACTCAGCCCTGATTAACCCCATGGAGAAGGTAGCTAGTTAAATTAAGATTATGGGCCTGGGAAAACACAGCAGGAAAAGATGTTGCACAGTGGTTAAGTGAGATGGTTGAATGTATACACACACACACACACACACACACACACAGAGGCCAAGGAATGTACAAATGACTAAAGAACAGGGTATCCAGGAGCCAGAGACTTTAGCAGAATAAATTCAGAGGAGAGTTGAAACAATTGTCTATTCCACCTTGGGAACCCATGTATTAAGGAAGGAATTCAGGAAGTTCTTTCAACCATGTATGATCAGACCTTTAGCAACTGTGATATACCCAGTACTCCATATTCATCATGAGCATGAGTGGAAGGGACCACATCTTTTCAGCATTTTAGCTCTCGTGTCCATTAATATCAATAGTGGTGAGACAAATGAGCTTTTGGATGGTGGAGCATTCGTCATTTCTATTAAACACAGAGACCTTGGTACTTAAGGATAGAACCTTTGCTATCTCGTGTATGCTCACTGTTCCCAGCTATACCTTCCAGTGGGGTGGACCTGGAGTTGTGGGAAAGCTGGTACCGCCCTCATCCCCAGGGAGCAGGCAGTGCGACCCATCATTGAATGACATCCCTTTGGCCTCAGTGACTGACTTGGGTGTGGACCTAAGTCAGTTCCATCAAAGACAATTTCAGGACTTTTGCCAAGAGTGCTAGGCCAAAGATACTTTCCTTCTGGAAGCAAATATGGAAGCAGGGACCCTGAATTTTTACTTTAATTTGAATTTTCTTTAATTCCTAGGGAGACTGAACCTTTTTTATTTTCACTGGTCTCTTGAATTCCCTTTTTTTCTTTTGCCTTTCATGTTCTTTACTCATTCCTTTGAAATGTTGTTTTTTCTTAGAAGTGTGTGAGAGCTTTTCATATATTAAAGACATTACTCTTTGCCATATCTATGTCTATAGCTATAAAGTTCCAGAAACTGTTACATTTGTTTGTGATGCTGTTTTATCTATACAAGTTAAAAAGTTCTAAGTAATCGGATATGTCAATCTTTTTTCCTTTAGAAAATATAAATATTTATTTATTTATTTATTTATAGTACGGGAGTTGAACCCCGAGTCCTTGCACTGGGCTGTGTTTTATTTTGGAGACAGGATCTCCCCAAGTCACTAAATTGTCCAGGCTGAGCTTGAATTAGTGATGCTCCTGCCTCAGCGCCCCCAGAGTGCTGGGATTACAGGGATTCACCACTATGGCCAGCTAAACCTTTACGTTTTTGTTCATGAAGGCCTTTATCACCCTTAGGTCAAGAAATGCCTGTATCACTTCCATCTTTTCAACAAAGTATCACTGTTCTTGATGAGTTGCTTTCCTTATTTAACTCTTTAATCCATCTGAAATGTATCCTATTCCTTCCTAGCTGTATTTGGTCCATTCTTTTGAATCAGAGAAGATGCTCTGGTATCAATAGAAATCCTATCTTACTGTGTCTTATACAACAAACAGAATTTACTGACTCACATAAATGAAAAGTTCAAAGACTTCTGGCCAGGTTTGGTCAACAATGTGTTAAGACCTGAAAGTTTCCTCTTCATTTCTTTGTGTTAGCCCCCTGGCGACAGTCCATTCTCAATAGACTGTTCCCTTGTGGTCCCACAGTGGTGGCCAAGAACTTTCAGGCTCAGTGGTAAACCGTGCAGTTAGCATGTGTGAGGCCCTGGGTTTGGTAGTGAGCATTGCACACACACACATGTAAAAATCAGATGCCTTGTGTCTAGCAAATGGTCAAGAATTTTAAAATTATGTCTCGTATGGATAAAGATAGACAGCAGGAGATAGACACCCTCGTGATATTTTGGGAGTGTAAAATTTTACAAACCTTTAAGTGAACAATTTGAAATGTGTGTTAAAAAACTTAACATATGCAAACCATTTAACCTAGTAGTTTTAGTTTTAAGACTTTAGCCAAAGAAATAATCAAAGATACTCACAAAATTTGACATAGAAGAATGCAGTATTTAGTGCAGCATTCTTTATGCTATTGGATACTTAGAAGTAACCTAAGTATTCAATAGAATTAACACATACATGGTGGTATATTTCTATGATAAAATATATGGATACAGCCAAAAGGTTTTAGATGGTGTTATGACACCAGAAAATGCTGGTCACTTATTTGTAAATGTCTTTTCTCATTTTGTAAATGTCTTTTCTCAATTGTCCAGAAAAAAGACTGGACAATTACAGTACAATATTAACAGCGATAATCTTAGCGGAACTGAATTGATTTTATTTTCTTTGTGATTTCTCTATATTCTAAATTTACTACAGTAGACATGCATGTTCTTTAGTCAGGATAAAGAAAAAATTTAAAATGAAGTGAGAGCTCAAGGTGAATGATGGCAGGGTAAATTTAAATGAGATTTAAATTTAAATTTAGATGAAATTCAAATTTAAATGAGATTCAAATCTTCTGATCCATATAAACTACATCTAGGGCTACAAAAAGCACTTCCAGATATGATTATAAACATGTTGTGAGGAATCATGGAGGAAAGAAGTACCATATGCCTGGGGTTAGGCAACTGTGCCAATTTTTAAAAAGGGGAAAGTGAATTCCAGAACCTACTGACTGATAAGCTTAGTTTGCTTAGGAAAAGAAAGTTGGCACTGTATCAAAAAGAGCCAGCATGGGTTCACTTAAGTACCTGCAAGCCACTCTCCTTTCCTTATCCTCATGTGCTTTAATCAAGTAATCCTCATTCCAGATGTTATTATTCCTACTACACAGAATTACACAGAAGCCAGAGGCCATCAGTGTTAAGTGATTTGCCCAAGATCCATAGGCTAGTCTTTTTCTACCCCTCCCTCCCTCTCTCCCTACATTCCTTCTTCCCTTCCTGCCTTCTTTCCTTCTTCCTTCCTCTTTTTCTTTCTTTCATACTTGTCCTACCTGGCATGGACCAGAGATAGTCATGGGATCCTGGTAGGCAAGATAATAGAACAATAGGACAATTATGGAACAATTTTATACAGTATTCTTAATAGATGAAATGATTATGCACAAAAGTATAGATTAATAGGAGGTGATTTGTCTGAAGATTTCCAATTGGTCATCGTAACAACAAAAATAACAATAATAATACCGCTCGATAGCACTCAGTACTTATTATGTGTAAGGTTCTGTGTGATGCTTTCCATCTGTCATCTTCTCCAGCGCCTGGAGAAGCAGGAAGTGTTATCATCCCTCTTTTACAGATGAATAATCAAGGCTCAGAATGGTTTATGAACTTACTTCCAATTACATCACTAGTAAGGAGAGGAGCTGGGATTCAGTCACAGAAAATTTGGTTTCAGAATCTGTAGGACCTATATGTTTAACTATTCTACTAAAGTATTTTTTTCGACCTTTGGTTCCTATTATGTCCAACTTATTTTTTCCTTTTTATGGAAAAAAAGATTTATATTTTCAGTTCTGAGGATCAAACTCAGGGCCTTGTGCATACTAGCAGGTTCTCTACCACTAAGGTACATCCTCAGCCCAATTTATTTATTTTGAGTCATCACCCAAAAGGTGAACTCTGCTAAGGTGACAAAGTTGAGAGAATGGAAGAAAAGGAAGGCAGAAAACCCAAAATTTATTAAGCATTGATATATTATGCTGCCCATATTTAGCTTCAGAACCACTTTGCAGTGTAGAGATGATGATCTTTATTTTTACTGATAAGCAAATTATTACTCAAGAGAGATCACATGCCACATTCAAAGTCACTGGGCTATTTAACAGCACCAAAATTCAAATGTGGATCTTCTTCAGTCTAATGCTTTTCTAACCGAGCTCTCAAATGTAGATCTGCCTGGCTTTAAAACCTTGTTCTGCTGGGGATTTAGCTCAGTGATTAGAGTGCTTGCCTTGCAAGCACAAGGCCCTGAGTTCGGTCCCCGGCACCAAAAAAAAAAAACCAAAAAAAAAAAAAACCTTGTTCTTTCAACTGGATAATGAAAACCCAATGTAAAATATAATATTTTGGGGGGGAATATAAAATGCTGCAGTTAGCTGTAAAACATCCAAGATTTGTCCAAGATTTGGAAGATCTAGTTTGTTAACATTTCAAACCAAAAGGTCTCTGGATCTGAGCTGATTGTGAAACATCATGAGTCTGCAGTATGGCTGTCAGGACACTCATACGGTCTCAGGTGGCGTGAGCAGAGGCCGGTGTCCTAGACAGGAGAAAGAAAACTCCCAGTACTTTTATACTGCTCATACCAGATGGGGACAATCGCAATTCATTCTGAGTGCCGTACTTTAAAAGAGACTTTGGCAGACTACAGTATGTATATCCAGAGGAAGGCGACCAGCTGGTAACAAAATACATACATGTATACATACATGGATATAAAAACTGGATTATGTCATAAGAGTGGGACAAGTGGGAGGATCTTGGAGGCAGCTGAAAACCATCTTCAGTTAGCTGAAGGGCTGCTATGTGGAAGAAATTCTTCTTACATTGCTTATGGCTCTAGAGGACAAAGAACAGTGGTTGGAAGAAGGCAGATTTGGGTCAGCAAATAAAAACCCAAATGGGACTTCTCACCTTGCATGTCATTTGGGGCACTGAAATGCCAAGCCTGCTACTTTAAACATAGTGGGTCCTCAACAAATATATGTTGAACTAAATGATACGTGTCCTTGGGCAAACACTGAAGATGTTGTCCTGTGGGCAGAAGCAAGGTGGTCACCTGTTGTATTCGAAACGGCGATCCCTGCGCCTGGCCCAGCTCTGCCTCCTTCCCACCGGGACCTGTTTCCCTCCCAGCCAGCTTCCAAGGAAGTTTCACTGCCGACTGCCTTCTGACTCTCCAGAAACTGTCCTTCCATCTTCTGATGATGAAGCCGTATTGTATCCCTCAGCTTGCCGGCAGGAGAGCTGTCACTCCTTTTCTCCTTGGAGGTCACTTCTCCCTTTACCTGCAGACCCTCCTGTCCTGTCCCTGTGCCACCTCACTGAGGGCTCCTTTCCAGTCCCCTCCTCTGGCTCCTTCTCCCGTGACAGCTGCCTGCTGCTTTTATCTGGGATTCTGTGCTTGGCACGCATGGCGTTGTTTGCCCTTCCCAGGATGTCCCGTCCATTGGTAGCGCTCATCTGACCTATGCATTCATCCAAACCTGCTCTCTCCAGAACCGCCTGTCCCTCATTGTCGCCTGGCATCCCAAGGTCATGCAAGCTTAACAGGCCCATCCACCTCCCCTTCTCATTCACTAGCCTTCTGCACTTAGCTTAGTCGACGTCATTGCCTTTTAAGCTTGGCCGTCTCCCCGCCTCTCAAGCCTCTGTCTAATCAATAACTCTGTCCTCAGCACCACTTTTAAATCTCTCTCGGGTTTGTCACTATTTTGATGCCACTGCTGCTATGGTGATTCAGACCTTAATCCTGACTTTAGACTGGTAGAGTGGCCTTCTAACTGGTTTTCCTGGCTCCCTTCTCCCCTTCCTCTAGTTTAGCTTTCCTCTTGCCACTCAAGTTTTTATATCTATTTACTTATTTATATTTCTTTCTTTCTTTATTTTGCAATGCAAGGGCTGAAACCCAGGGCCTCAGACATGCTAGACAAGCATTCTACTACCAAGCTACAGGCCAAGCCTTATTTTCCTCTTTAAAATACAATAATCATATTTTTTTGCAGTGCTGAGGATTGAGGATTTTTTGCAGTACTGAGCTCTGCCACAGAGCTTCATCCCCAGTCGTGTTTATTTTTTATTTTGAGACAGGCTGAGTTTGAACTTGGCACTAAATTGCCCAGGCTGAGTTTGAACTTGTGATCCTCCTGCCTCAGGCTCAGGAGGCTGGGATTATTAGTGTGCACCGGTGCTGGGCTTCTCCCCTCTTTAAGAACTTGTGGAGTATCAGGCAAGGTGGCACATGCCTGTAATCGCAGCGCTTTGGGAGCTGAGGCAAGAGGATCACAAATTCAAGCCTCGGCTGGGCAATTTAACAACTTAGCAAAACTCCAATCAAGAAATAAAAAAGGGGTTGGGGATATAGCTCAGAGCAAAGGCTTTGAATTCAATCCCAAGTACCAAATAAATAAGAATCAGTGGTGCACACACCTGTAATCTCAGAGTTTAAGAGACTAAACAGGAGGAGGAACCTGAATTGAGGCCAGTCTGGAATATATAATGAGACCCTGTTCTCAAAAAACAACAAAAAAACTCTAATAATTACTTATGGTCTTCAGTGTAAATTCCAGATTCCTTAACTATAAATCAAAGTTCTTGAAATACAGCTACAGCCCACCTTATTGGTCATTGCCATTCCCCCAGATTTTTCTGTCTGTTCGTTTTTTGAGACAAGGTCTTGCCATATATTTCAGGCTGGCCTTAAATTTACTATGTAGCCCAGACTGGCCATAAACTCACAGCAATCCTCCTGTCTCAGCCTCCCAAGTGCCAGGCCTGCAAGGGTGCACCTCCATGCCCAGCAAGGCTTGTCTCTTTTCTCTGAACACGGTTTTCCTTTTCACAACTTTGTGCCCTTTCTCATCCCATTCCCCTTATGAAAAACCACCCTTCTTCCTTGGCCAACTCAATTGCTTCTCCAGTTCCAAATCCAGATTTCAGCTCCACTAGGAAAAGAAGTCCTCTTCAGATTCCAAATCAGGAGCTCAGGGGACATATCAGAGCAATAGTGATGGTATTTATTTATCTTTGAAATAAAAAATTTATTTTTTCTTGCAGTGCTGGGGATCAAACATGTGATTGTGTGTATTCTAGGCAAGTGCTCTACTGCTTAGCTAGCTATACCTCCAGCCTGTTAGGAATATGGTATTTAAAACAAGGGACTAGATAGATAATTATAGAGGAACAAACCAACAAAACAACTTCCCAGGTTCCAGAGATCAGAAAGGCCCAGCAAGAGACTAAGAAGAATGAGGTAGGAGTAAAGCCAGTGTGGTGTGATGGAAGCCAAGTACAGAAAGTGCTGCAGTCTGAAGGGAGCGACCGTCAGTATCAAGAGGCCGCTGAGAGGGTAAGATGAGGACTGACTGACCGCTCACCATGGGATTTGACATCACAGGTGTCACTGTGACCTTCACAGGTGTTTTCAGTGGAGCGATGGGGCAAATGTTGATTGGACTGGCTCCAAAAGATAGGCAGAAATGAGGAGGCAGATGCTTGTTGGATGGGTGAAGATTGGATAAATGAAAAAATTACGGCTGGGGATTCTATGAATTGGTCGGGAACTAAAACAGATCCATGAGTTATTTTGGACTCTTAGACTCAGGGAAAATTTGCCAAGTAGAAACAAAGATGAGGTTTCAGGGTGCAAAGCTTTTCTAAAGAACCGAGGGAACTCAGAGTAGGGTCGCCCATGCAATAAGCTTCGTCTAGGGAGGGTTCTGCATGAGTTCTCTTGTGCTTGTATTTTTCTCTCTTTCATGCAGAGCTTCTCAGAGGGGACCCCAAGGAATAGGAGCCTCTGGGAAGAGCTGTCAGTACAGGGTCTCAGTGTAGGATGTTCAGAGACCATTTCCAGACACCTGCTGCTAGTGTGTGGCTTCCGAGACCCCTAGTTAGTCACTTTCTCATTGCTTCGACAAATACCTGGCAGAGGGGTGTGGCACAGGAAAGCTGGGCATTTCAGGCAGCCAGGAAGCAGAGTGAGAGCCGGAGAGAGGGAGGGGCGCTAGAACTCGTCAGTGGAGTAATTCAGTCACCATCCTACGCCTCACCTCTGAACATTGCTGCATTGGGAATCAAGCCCTCAATCCACGAGTCTTTGGGGGACACTTCATACTGAAACCACAACAGAAGCCTAGAAGGCTGGCTTTCGTCCTCTCGGTTGCCGGGCAACACCATGTCTGAATAGTCAGGAAGAGGTGAACAGGAAAAACCTGACCCATCCAACAGAGTGCAATTGAAAATGCTATATTTTGAAATATCTATATAAAAATTTTATAGTGAAATAATAACACAAATGAGCTAAGTGGCCACCTAAATTTGATGAATAAGTCGGCTGTTCTTGATTGTTACTCCCTAGAGTATAAGAGCTTGAAATACAAAGACCACAAACCTTGGGTGGAACAGACTGAAGCTTGGACTCCGAGCAGCTCCCTATGTGATATTTCTCAAATAGTCAAAGTTTCCACAGGCATTTTGGTACAGATCCCACACAGAATGTGTTTTTACTTACTCAACTAGGGACAATACATTTCCCCTTTAGAATCATTTATGAGGATGTCCAGGGCCTGGGTTGGAAATGGAACCAGCCGTAGAATAACTGAAGAACCGCCTATCATGACATGTTTTCTGTAGTTCTCCAAATGCATCATGTGCTCTTCTTGTGCCCTTCCGTATGCTGTTTCCTGTGCCTGGAATAACCAAATCCTCTTGCTGAGTGCTCAGCTCCGGGAGCACCCCTGGAAGAGAGCAAGTCAGAGTCCCTCTCCATGCTCCCCAAACCATACTTGTGCAGAACTCCGTCTCCACCTCTCGCACAAGCTCCTACAATTGTTTAATCTGCCTCCCTTACTGGGCTGTGAGTTTCTTGTCTGTGATTTTTTTTTTAATGCATTCCTATCCTCTGCATCTAGAATAACAGTGCTTCTGTATTTTGGGCACGCAATCCCTGTTTATGGAATGGATGCATGAGTGTTAGAATGAATGTATGAGTGAGAAAATGAATAGATGAAGATCAAAAAAATTTACCATCCCAAATTGAAGCTAATAAAAAGAGCAAGAGTTTCACTGCTTCACATACATGCAGAATTTGTGTGTATCATGCTATTTGGCTAATCCAATTGAGATAACAAGACCTTTGCGGCATAACAAACGTGAAGAGGGGATGATTCGCACACCAGACTTGTAATATGTACATGCAAGATGATGTGTACTTGCTGATGACGAGCAGAGCTGGGTAGCAGAAACTGGTTCGTTCAAATCTAGATTTGTGAGAGAGATTTGACTTGAGGAACGCATGAATTTTTTGGTCTTTGTTATTTCTCTTAAGCAATGTATTTTTCACTTGAAAATTTAAGGGCAGGATACACCTTAATAAGCATGTTTACCTGAAGTATGGTTTCATTGTTAATCAAAAACGAAAAATAAACCAGCTATGACACCTCTAAAATGGAAGTTACATTGAAGCAGTTATTTCATTGCCAACTCCTTTGGTTTCTTTCATGCCTAATTTATAAAATGATAATAGCCCTTACTAGTATTTACATTATAAAAAATGTTGTTACTGGAAATTAGAGAGTCTAAACTGTTAGAATGTCTTTGAAAGACAAGTACTACACACAAATGAGGTATTATTATTTCATTTTTCCTTCTCAGTACCCTTAAGCAAGAATTAGATGAAAACTCTGCTTTCAGCAATATCCAACTGATAAATTATTATTGACTTGAGTGAAATTAAAAAAAAAAAAACTCCCTCAGAAAACTTAGTTTGTACAGCTCAGCCTGTCCGTGCATGATGCAAAATTACTGAGTTTCTGTGTGATGTTTGCCATTGTTCTTTCTCTCCTCTGTACTCTAATCACGAACTGAAGAGAGTTGAGTCTTGGTCCAAGCACAGTGTATTTTGAAGAACCCAGATATCCTGTAAGGGTTACATTCTAGAAATGTTTCCACTCATCAAGCCACACAACCAGCTTGTTGACTTAGGGCCTCATTGAGCTGTTGGTCTCTGTTTGCCATCCTGGCTCTTAGGAGAAGGAGAGCTGTTCTAGGACATTTTCAGGTGAGTTAGCACCCTTGCCTGTGTGCACCCACGAGCAACTCTCTGGCCAGGACTTTCCCGTCTTCTTTTTAGTGTATAGCGGCCCTTGGCAGGAGTGGGAAGTTGTGGAAATAAGGTTTGGGGACTTGTTGTAAGTTTCAGAACCTTTACTTTGTATCACGAGGACCTGAGAACTGAAAGAGGCCCTGGAGGACCCGAGCTGGTGGTGATGTACATATCTGTACAGCAGGATGGTGTCTGGCCTCTGTGTGTGCGTATATAATAGCTCTGCTTACCCCTGCGTCCTCAGTCCCTGTTCTCACACGGCCCCCTCGCCCTCTCCTCTTGTCCAGACCCCATATAGTGTCCATTCATTATGTCTTGGCTCACCTTCACTCCCCAGGACCAACCTTCAGCATTGCTCGCAGTTACGGTCATCTGTTTTCCACCTGACCCATTTATTTCGGCTTCTGGATTTTACTCTCAGAGAGGCTCCCTGCTTGCATAGCTGACTGGCCAGCTGTGGAGCCAGCTGCCTGTTCCAAACTCCAAGGTGACCAAATTCTTCTTCCCTCCCTCTGGGTGCCCTCATCACATGAGCCGTGACAGTAGGTGAGAGATAATGACAATGTGAGGATTGTGTCTGACCAGATTTGGCCATATGTAGGTCATTTCATTGCTGGACTGTGCAGAGAGGTCAGGCGTACTTTCGTGCATCACAACGGCCTTGGTCCGGAAGTCTGTGTGGCCCTCAGAGACCTGCAAGGAGAATACAAAAGGCTTGTTTGGTTTACTTTACAGCATTAGCCAAGTCCGGCACTGATTGTTGGACCACCGTCCAACACACAGGCCATGTCTGCCCAGAGCATCACTGTGCAGTTTATGTAGCACTGAGCTAGTACAAGGAGGTAATGGGTCTTAAAGACCCTTTAGCATGAGGCTTCATGAAGGCCCAACTTGCCTCTCCCATGGAAGAAAGTCTAGGAATTATATTTTCTTCCATCTTTAAGGCAGATTTTGAAACAGTTGTTTATAGTCATTGGTTTCATTCACTCCTCAATTCACTGTGATCTGACTTCGCCAACTCCTAACCAAACCGGTCAAACATCCCTTGGTGCTTCTCAGTCTTTTTTACCTGATCTCTTGCCAGCATTTGCCTGTTACTCACAGCTTACTTTTTTCCTTGTCCTCAGTGATAACTCACACTTGTTTTCCTCCTTTGCCTCTGGTTGCACCTTCCCACTCTGTTTCTCGGGGATCCTTTCTCTGTCCATCCTCTGAGTGCCGATGTTCCTCTGGGTTTCTTCTGGGTTCTTTTCTCTTCCGTGACACTCCACCTCCAGGTCTCTTACTCATCTCCATGAATCCCATTGCTGTCTGTTGTGCTGGCGATTCTTAAACTTGTGTCTTCCAACCACCGATCCAACTGCTTACTGCTGCTCTACGAATGCTCCCCAGGCATCACCACGGCTGAGTGTCACCATCTCCCCCACATCTCTTCTATCTTGTATTCATATTTCTGCTGTCTTAGTGAGTGATAGCACTACCCACGCGCTTGTCCAAGCCCAGAATCCGATTCCCAGCCGTGTCTCCTCTCTTTTCAGAGCTCCAGCACATTGGTCACACGTCTCCGCAGATTCTCCCTCCCCTGGAACTCGACTTGTACATCCCTGTATATTCGGTGCTCTTCACCTTCTCGGTCCCCTCCCTGACCGCTCTGGCTGATGCGCTCTGAACTGCTTTCAGGACTCAGACACTCAGGATGCAGAATCATTCTGGTGCATGTGCTGTGCCCTCCAGCTGAAACAAACTGCCCACCTCTTTGTAGGACTAACTCTTTCATGGCTCGAAGTCTCTGCAGAGAAGTCACTAACTTCCCATTTTCCTCTTTTTCTCTTCATAACACACTGCATAACACTCAATAGAGCTGCCTGTATTTACACTATCATCTTTGTATTCCCAGCACCAACAAAGTGTATGGTACCAAATAGATGTTTGACGAATGAACAGATATTTTCCAATCAAAGGATACAGCTGGGTTTTTTATTTTTCTTATGGTACCGGGGATTAAATCCAGAGCCCTAGCATTGAGCTACATTGCCAGCTCTTTTGTATATTTTATTTCTGAAACAGAGCCTCACTAAGTTGCCCAGGATAAGCTCAAACTCATGATCCTCCTGCCTCAGCCTTTCAGAGTGCTGGGATTACAGGTGGGTGTGTACCACCATACCCTGCCAAATTTTCTTTTACTGAACAAAAACTTATCAAGTCTCTCTACCACCAAAGGGATTTAAAAATTAAAAAAAATTTAGAACAATCTACCAATATTAGAATCATGAACAGAGAGTAGTTAATCTGTCCCTCATGGGCTTCTTTTCCAGAATTCAATGGCCAGACTCTGAACAATGCCTAAGGGTCACCCAAGCACTCCATCCTCCTGACTCCCCAGAAGCTGTTGGGCTCATGACCCGGACTTGAGACCATGGGAATTGGAATAAGGTAAGTGAGAGCTTTTGGCTTTTTCTTCATTATGTTTTTCAAGCATATACTGTACTTGTAGAACAATACTTTAAAAATTCTCCTCTGGAACCTTCATCAGATGTGACTGCTTCCTGGAAACTTGAGATGTTCTCACAGTGTCTGAATATCTTACGGGTATGAAGAAATGGGAAGTCTCCTGAGGAACTTATGTCCTTTCAAATGTTCACTTTTGTTTCATGACTAATTACATTTTTTATCATTACTATACTGATCTTTTTCTAATATGACACAATAGAGGGAAAAAGGGATTTTGAGAAATTGGAAAGACTTGCTGCCTGTGTTAGTCAGCTTTCCATCACTGTGACAAAATACCCAAGATAAATGGCCTAAAGGAGGAAAGATTTATTTTGGCTTACACTTTCAGAGGCTTCAGTCTATGGTCAGCTGGCTTCATTGCTTTTAGACCTGTGGCAAGGCAGAAACCTCATGGTAGAAGGACGTGCTGGAGGAAAGCTGCTCACCTCATGACAGCCAGGAAGCAGTGAAGGAGTAGGAACCACAGAGAAACAGAAGAAGGGGCCAGGAACACAATATACGCTGCAAAGGCATGCCCCCAGTGACTTCCTTCCTTCAAGTGGGTACCACCTCTTAATAGCCCATTCAGAGATGGATTAATCCATTAATGAGTTTAGCACCCACATGATCCAGTCACCTCTCTAGGTCCTAGCTCTGAACACTGATGCCCTGGGGATCAGGCCCTGAATGTATGAGTGTTTGGGGGACACTTCATATTTAAACCATAGCACTGGCCACTCTAGGGCATGTTTTGGCCAGATACACACCAAGACTGCAGGACGTGAGCAGTGCAATTGAACTTTTTTATTTTGGTGGTTTTATTGGTGGACCTAAGCCTTCACACTGAGCTACATCCCCAGCCCCTTTTATTTTCTTTCCAAGATAGATTTCTGCTAAGTTGCTAAATTACCCAGGCCGGGCTCAAACATTTGATCCTCCTCCTCCCAGAGTCTGGGATTACAGGCATCCACCACCACACCTGGTGTCAATCTGAAAACAACTCTGCTTTAGCCGTATGACCTATACACAGCCTTCTGCTCCATCTTCACAGTCAAACGTCTCCAGCCTCTTGCTTTTATTTTTTATAACATTTAATGTTATTTACTTATCTTCTTATTTTTTTAATTGTATATCTCCCCTTCTAGAATGTAAGCTTCGTGAAGGCAAGGGTTTTGTTTTGTTCAGCACTATGTGCTTAGCCCTTGGAACAGTACCCAAAAGACTTTTAACAAATATTTGTTGACTGAATGAATGATAACTTTTAAAAGTTGTTTTGTTTTTAAGAGGCTAATGCACACTGAGGTCTCTGAAGATCGAATGCAGTGATTTGATACACTGATTCCCTTAATGCTTTTATTGATGACTAAAATGGTAACATCGATGGGTGCACGCAGGAAGTGTGCAGGTGATACACAACTAGAAAGACAACAAGTAAGTTGGAGGATACAATCAGGATTCCCTCCCCACAAAATCCTAACAAAATGTAATAGTGAATCATATCTAACAATATAAAGCTGATGAACACAAATACAAAGTACCAAAAGATCCTCAAATTCAGTTACACAAGTACAGGGTGGAGGCGTAATGGCTTACCACTGCACACATCAGGAAGTTAGTCTCCTGTTGATTGTAAGTGGATGATGACTCAACATAGCATGATGTTGCTTCCAAAAAAATCCATCTTTTGTATTATTAGAAATACAGTGTTCAAGAGGAAAACTAGTTCGCTAGTACTCACTGCTGATCTGACGACATTTGCTTCTGGTTTTTGAATTCTGAGATTCACACATTCAGAGACATTGATAAACAGATTAGTCAAAAAGAGTGAAATGGATAATAAAGGATCTGCTAAAATGTTATTTAGAAATAACAAAATGATCTAAGGTTATGTGTGGGTGTGGGGGGAGGGTGACAACTAACAAATATAGCTGCCTTCTGAGGTTTGAGGAGTAATGCTTCAGTGGAAAGATTAATTTCTTCTGGGTAATCCTGAATAATGGATTGAAGACCAACAAGTATAAGCATGTATCTTTCAACCCTCTAGAATTTGTCAACAATTCCATTTACCTAGCAACCAAATGGACAACCACAAGAGGTAGTAAATGTCCTGACTCTGGTGGGATGTTATCTGGAAGTTGGGCAGACATGTCCCATTTGCTGGATGGATTTTTAATGGGAGTCCAAACACTGGGTTAAAGGAATAGGGAAAGGGGGATTAATCAAAATAGCAAGCACATATTGTGTGTTTATTACATGGCAAGTACCTTAATAAGTGATTTTCATTTCTAATAGATCAATTCTACTAGCTCCACTTTACAAATGAGAAAAATTGAAGCCTGCAGAAATTAAGTAACTTGCCCAACGTCTTGCACCTGTTGCAAACCAGCTCAAGGGTTCGAACTCAGGCAATCATATCCTTTTGACCATAATTGTTATTGTATAAGGATCTTTACTTCTAGAAAACCATTCTTTTCTACCGTGAGAGTCAATAACTCTAATGAAGTAATAAAACCAACAAGTTTACTATCTCTAAGGGTAGACGATTCTACAGTAAAGGCTTCCTTCTCTATCTCGTGTCCAGGAACTACATTCGTCTGGGCATTTGTCACTTGTGATGCTGTAAATGGAGCTCAGCTTGGGAGCAGGCACACAGTAGGTGCTCGATGATTATTTGTTAAGTGAAAAGAATAGACAAATGCAACCACATAAGATTGGCTGCATCTGCAGTGGCAGAATCTCAGTGTACTGTGCCTGAAGACAAACAAGCTCTTTTGAGGTGGTCTTCTGTGGACACTAGGCAAAAGTGATACTCCATCATTCCTGGCAAAATCCTTGGGAATTCTTATTCGATCGTTTCGACAATACTCATTTAAACAAACATTTATTGAGTACTTGTCCTGTGCTGAAGGTGCAGGGGTGAGTCAGAGGACCCACTGTTCGCAGGGTGAGGGAGGGATAGGTAAGTAAACAGACCCTGGAGACATCGATGGGACGCAGCATAACAAGTGCTGTAGCAGGCGTCCATGTGCACACGTGTGTGTGTGTGGGGAGGTGTGTTTGTATGTATTTTAAGTATTATGGAAATAGAGCAGGAAGGAGCTAATTCTACTTGCTTTCTTGCTTCAGGGGGTTGCCTGACACTTGAATAACTCCTACATATGTTACATTATTTGAGTTTATTCTGTCTTTCTAAAAGTCATGTGAGATTGTAATATTTTCTTGCACAAAAGATGAAAGCAGGGAGGTCAAGTGAGATCCCCAAGGTTATACACCTTCTACCAATAGTTGCTAACATTTCCAGAGCACTTAGGATCCCTGAAGTTTTGTTCTAAACCCCCTAAGACCTTTAAGCCTCAGAAAAGCTCTAAAAGGTAGTTTTTCATACCATTGCCATTTTACAAATGAGAAAAATGAGACACAAGTCTTCAATAACTTGCCTGGAGTCACATAGCTGAAAGTGGAAAGCTAAAGTTAGTATCCATGAAGTCCGGTCTTACAGACACACACTTACCCTCTGCACTAAGCCGCCTTAACTGGTCCTGGAAGAGCTTTGGCCTGCACGCTTGTACTCCCAGCTCCAAGTTCAGCTTTCTTACAAGTGACCTTGCTCTTTAGCAGATGTTGCATCCAGATGAGAAGAAATGGTAATATGGGTACACAGAAAGTTATATAGACAGTGCATGCACAGTGTTTTGGGAGTATTACGATGAAATCCAGAATATACATTAACATGAGGCCAACAAGCATTACTGCACACACTTTAGATATTCTGTGTTTTAGGTTTGCAGGGTTTTTCATGGCAGCCAGAATTTATCCTCTTTTTCTCCAGGATGGTGATCTGGGCTCAAGCGAATAAGACTTATTATAGAAACTAGCCACCAACGCTTACCCTGCAACCTCTTGATATTTAGTTTAAATTTTTCTAAAAGGAAAGACAAGATGTAAAACATTAAGAATGAAACAAGTTAAACTCCAAGCCTTGTTAATTAGCAAGAATGGAGATAGAGCAAGGGAGAAATAAAGCACATAATTGCTTAAATTATCCAGTCTTTCTCTCAATAATAAAAATTCTTGTATTGAAAAATAGTTCAATGCAACATTATTGTGCCTTCATAATGAAGTTGGTTTGGCTCCATGGCAAATCTAACCAAGAAAGAATTCGTTATTAAAATGAATGAAGTAGATTACCCTTTCCTCAATAATTACTGTGTATGCTAATATGGACTTGACCTATATGATCAAAGCAATTGTGTTTTTAAGATGCTCATCTCCCATAATTTTTGGAGATGTGGTAATTTGAAAATCAGCTGCAGGCTGGGATTTCTGTGGTAGGTGGTACGGCAGAAAAGGTCAATGCTCTTTGGCATTATTTCCTTTAGAGTAGGTGGGGTTTTGGAGTTGTTTAGTTTTCAGTGTTTTATTTTGTCATTTATGGGTACTTAGTATATTCGACTGATTATCTTGGCCTTTGTGTTTATGGATTTTTATTTTCTTGGCTTCGGGTCCCTGGAAACATTTGTTTTGCTGGTGGCAGGAGAGTTAGTTTCGTCATGTTTTATTTTTGTTGCTCCTATTTATTTCTAATATCCTTTAGTTGAAATCTGCTTTCAAGTGTCATGTAACCCGTCTCTATGTCTCCACAAATAAAATACTTCTAGTAGTAACTCTGGTAAAATCGTATAGGATAATTAATGCGATACCCACTGGATACTTGTGAGGATGATTCTACAGGATTAGTAGCTAGAACAAGCGTATGTTTTGGAAATTATGTTTGAAGTTTATCACTGGACTTAACATTTAACATGTGAAATCTCAAGTTTCTTAGCTCATTTATTTTTGAGTTACAAGTAGCCATATTCTTATACGCATATTTTTCTATTTCATCAATAAAACTTGGAAAATTCTTTTCTCACATATTCTGTTCTTTAAACCTGAAGGCAAAATGCTTTCAAAAACCACATCTCAAACACACAGTTTTTCATAGAGCTAAGAGTAAATGAATAGAATGGGTTATGCTGGCATTTAGGATGCATGTCTAATTAGAACTCTCAGTATTTCAAACATATAATTTACCAAAGTTGAGGTTTTTAATTCCAAACTTTGAGTCCACTAGGATGAAACAAGTGACCTTTGTTGGAAATATGTCAAGAATCAACTTTCTCAGATTGACCTTTAGTTTGCTCATTGTCAGATCAAAACATTGTCTATGTCCAGACTTCAACATATCTGAACCTTTGGAATTTGTTAAAAGATCCGGCTGAAGGTGAGCATGCTCTGTGTTGTGGAAAACAGACAACCCCTGCCCTCCCCTGTGACGTCTTCTGGTGCTTTCTGCATGAATGCAGACACTCTTCACTGGCTCCATCTTTGCTCCGCTGCCGAGTCATCTTGTACCTCTGACACATCTTCCAGGGTGTGGAGGAGCAGGGTACCATGGTTTTGCAACCAGATAGATAGATATTATCCTTTGAATGGCTATCACATGCTTTCCAGTACAAGGCTGAGTCCTAGAAACCAATGACCTACAGATGTTCTCAGTTGCTGTTGTCCATAACTCAAAAGTATAACCCAAGACGTGGAATAACTAGGTTGTGTGTGACCCTGAGCAAGCGACTTAACCTCTTTCTACAGTAACTATTTCACACGATTATATACTAAATGCTTTGAACCATTCATGAGAATAAGCACAAAAATTGGAACAGAGTTGCAAGTGTAGAATGAATTTATGTGAAATGCAATAATCCATGGAAACTCAGATGACCAAATGAATTCAAATTCACATTATCTGCTGCTAGCCATTTGTTAAACCAGAAAGTGTCACTTCCAAATAGATACCTACATCTGTCTATGACTTTGTTTTGAAGTCTACATTCAGAAAAATGGGTACTTCAATAAGAATCCATTAGGGACTGGGGATTTAGCTCAGTGGTTAGAGTACTTGCCTAGCAAGCACAAGGCCCTGAGTTCGATCCCTGGCACCAAAAAAAAAATCCATTAATAATGTTTAACAACATATTTCATAATTGTTTAGTAAGGAGCAAATGATACGAACAAAAGGAAGAAGGAAAATTAGATAAATAAAATGTCCTTATTTCAAAATAACTAAAAGGGACAGATATCTGATGATGGAACATTAGATGATAATATAATTTTATATATAATTATAAAATATGCTTCTTTTTATATTTGGTTTTGAAAAAATTTATTGATCTTGAAGGACTGATTTCAAAAGACTAATTGAATAACTAACCACGTAGTACTCTGTATTAGCTATTAATATACCAACAATAGCCATTAACTATTTTTTCCTTCATTACTGCTGTCAAGGCCTACGTTTATTTCAGCGATACAAAAGCAGTCATTCAGTTTGATAACCACTTGCATGCGGTGCCTCTCAGAAGGTAGGAAAGACAAGCATTCTTTCTGGCCCTCTGAACTTGAAAAGAGCATTCTCCCAAGATGTCAGGACCTGACACGGCAGCAAAAGCACAAGAAAATTTTGCAAATAAATCTTTTCTCATCCACAAGTTATTTGACTGAAATCTGAGGCGGTTGGATTTCAGCACAAAGGTGACTTTGGAAGAGAAAGTTAGTGCCAGACTGGATCAGTTGTTTTTATGTTATGTAAGAAGGAGAAAAAAAAAATTAACTGTTGTTTACTGCTAAGCTGTAAATTTAAGATTATCCTGTTACACCAAATGACAGAATTTCCAGACCTCAAACTTTACTTTAGAGCTATAGTTTCATAAACTATTATCTGTATTCACTCAAAACTAAATATAATTAAATACTAAATGACTCACCTTATCCAATTATATTTCAAAAGTACAGTTATTCACTGCACAGAAGCGAATTATGGGGGGCTGGGGATTTAGCTCAGTGATTAGAGTGCTTGCCTTGCAAGCACAAGGTCCTGAGTTCGATTCCCAGCACCAAAAAAAAAAAAAAGAAGTGAATTATAGTTGGATTGTAAAAATAACATTATTAAACAAAATATGAGTGTTTTTCCTGATCGTAAAGAATACATGTGAGGCTCAGTGTAGCTCAGGAAAAGAGCACGTGCCTGGCGTACACGAGGCCCTGGGTTTAAGCTCCAGTACCATGGGAAAAGAACCAGAACACATGTGCAGTACAAGAGGTATGCAGAATATAAAATAAAAGGAAGAAAATTAAAATCACCAAGTCACCCATAATTTTATTACACAGATATTATACCGTTAACTATTTTGTTGTATATAATAGGTGTTTACACCCACCCAATACACATACACAGATATATTTTACACACATACACCCCAAAATACTCATTATGTATAAATTTATATGAATGTTTTATCATAGAAAATTTAAAACAGGCCAAAGTTGATAGAAAGCACAATGAACCCCTGTGCCTACCAGCCTTCTGGCTGGCCCGTCAACATCCCCTTCCACTCTTCTGCCCCTTTTTTGGCAGGGACGGGTGGTACTAGGGATTGAACCTAGGACCTTGCTCAAACTGGACAATCACTCTACCTCTGAGCTACTTCCCCAACCCCATTTATTTATTTTGATGCAAACTCCAGAGAGTGCATCATTTCACCCATAAATATTTTAATATGGATCATTAAAAGATAACGACTTTAAAAAACATAACCATCATCACATTTACATTCATTACTAATTCTTTAAAAGTATGAACTTCAGCATTCAAAATTTTAGTTGTCTCATAAATGTTCTTTTCTGTGTATGTGGTGTTACTGGGGATCGAACCCAAGGACTTTGCACTGAGCTACATTCTCAACCCATTTTTTTATTTTTTATTTCGAGACAGGGTCTCACTAAATTGCCAAGTTGCGGAGTCTAGGCTCGACCTCGCAGTCCTCCTTCTTCAGCCTCCCAGAGTGCTGGGCTTACAGGTGTGCGCCACCACGCCCAGCCCCTATTTAACTTTTATAGTTTGTTTCTTTGAAGCAGGATCCAAATAAAGTTTACCCATTGATATGTCTCCCCCACCCGGGGTGGGGCAGTGGTAGGTACCAAACTAGGGCTTTGATTATATTAGACAAGCACTCTACCACTGAGCTACTCTCTAAAACTAATATGTCCCTTTAATTTCTTAATATATAAGATTAAGGGGAATTGGCTTGTAGTTCAGTATGTATGAGGCCTGCCCTAGATTCAGTCCCCCTGCATCTGGATGCAATTTTTAAAAAATGCTGGGTGCAGCAATGAACACCTGTAGTCCTGATAGTTGGGGGCCAAGGCAGGAGAACAGCTTGGGTCAAGAGGTTCAAGACCAACCTGACCACTTGGACAGCACAGCAAGACCATGTTTCAAAAAAACAAAAATGGGGGAGAAAAGTAAGTGTATCCATATTAGTAAGAATGGGTATACATTCACATTTATATACACGTGTATATATACACACACACATATATAAATATGTGTATAAACAATACAAGGATAAACATCCCAAAATAATAGTTACCTATAAGACAGTAGAGGGGAGAGGGATAGAAACTAGACTTCTTTGTATTTACCTTGCTTTGTAGATTTGACTTTGGAATCATGTAACAGTTTTACATAATTATGAAAATATTTTTTAAAATACAATTTCCTATCTTTTAAAAAAGATATACATACTGTATAAAATTGGTGACATACAGAGAACAATGTCAAGTGGCTTTAAAACACACTAAGGCAGGTGCCATGGCACATGCTTATAGTCCCAGCACTCAGGGGACTGAGGCGGGAGGATCATTTGAGCTGAGATTTGAAACCAATCTGGACAATGCAGCAAACCCAGTCTCACAACACAAAACAAAAGAAATGAAACACCAGTTGGACTATCTATCCCTAATTGGATATAAGCTAAGCACAATAACATTTTTAAAAGGTTTTTATAATCATATTGTTGGTGATAGTGTTGATATTGCCATTCTGTGTATATGAGCTAAGCAAATATGGGATATTCTATCATGTTTGGTGTTTTTAAGAGTTGGGATTCTCAGCATGGGAGGAAGGGAATATAGACAGGACAGAAAAGGTTAGGTACAAATGCTGTGGTCCTGAATTTGAGCTGAAAGTTACTGATATAAACCGACAGTGTACTCATACATGTGCATATATAGATGAATTTTCAACTCTTCTGTTCCCTGAAAAGACCTAAAAACTAAGCCAGCCGCAATGAGCACCTCTGTTTTCTATATTGTTATCTAACTGAGAAAGGAAATTACTTATGCCCATATGCATAAATATCCATATATTGTAATATATATTCATGTATGAATATATTCAATATATATTTAACATCAGTTATTCAGCTGCTTTTCTATTTTTGGTCATTTGGATTGTTTCCATTTCTATATATAATGTTGCAACCAAGTCTTTGTGTACTGAAGAAACGTGTGTTAAGGAAATAAGTGCATAAAAGTTTGAGTGCAACATTTTATATAAGTCTAAAAAACTAGGAACAATCTAAATGACCAGAGATAAAAGACTTGCCTTAGTACAGATTCATTCAAGTGGAATTAATTGACTAGGTGGTAGGAACATTTTTAAGCTCTTGATTAGTATTGTCATATTGCCTCTAGAAAGGTTGTACCAGGTTACATGCTAAATGGCAGGGCGGGAGAGAGTAACTGAGTCCCTGCATTCTCCGTGATCATTAGTTTTTAGACATTTACACTGGCAAGCTTCTGCCAATCTGATATGTCAGCTAGAACTGCTCCTGTATTTGTTCGTTTACCTCTCTTTGATTTTCCTATAAAGAAACTTTAAAGAATTTACAAATACTATATGAAAAAATTACACTGATATAATATTCTCACGTTGACACTATGAATTACTAACTATATGTCAACAAAGATTAGAATGGCTTTATCACACTTTATGTGCTACATATAATTAATATTTTGAATTGTTAATACTCATATGTATATATTTAAGATATGTATGATATATTTAAGATATTTAAGATATTTAAGATATATGATATATTTAAGATATTTAAGATATGTCGAATGTATTAAGATATGACTTTTTATAGCTTCTTGGTAATTTTGGTAGCTACCTTTTGAAATTCCTGGGGTTTTTAATTGTAACTTTACCTCTGCAGAACTCATTAAATGTGAAACATATTTCCCAGCCATAGCTTAGGAAATTAACTAACTTTGTAAACACTGTTTCCTATGCACTGTATACACACAACCCCTATGTGTATTATAAAAGCCAAAAAAAAAAAAGTATCTTAACAGACAAAAACCACCCATACTGGAGCTGGCAAGATCTTGAAGTTCATCTGGCCTAACCCTTTCATTTTACACTTAGGAAAACTAAGGCAAAAGGCAGTTATGTAACTGTATTAAAGTCATACAGCTACTTTGTGACAAAAATCCAAGTCTGATTCACTGCTGTGTTCTTTCCATGTAGCTTCACAGAATTAGCAAAACCGGAAGGCAATATGCAAAAATAAAAATAATTGTGTGAGGGAAATGGATTTGGGGGGATCTATCTTCGAAATTCTATCATATCCCCTTTTTAATAAAACAGAGAAAATGGACCAATGGTTACATTTTAAAATCAGGTAAAAGAACATTTCTGTTATTTGGAAAGCTATGAATAAACCATGGGGCTTCTAATACTTAGAAGGGATTTATACAAATAAAAACACGTATAGTGATCAACAGACAGTGAATGTTTACATCATAAAAAATTTTAGTACAGTAAAAGACACATTTCCATTAATCCCCTTCAAAATACTTGCCCTCACTTGGGACACATCATCCCATCATTCCTGCGACTTTCTGAAGCACTTCTGGAAGTCTTCCTTTGTGCGTGTCTTTACAAGGTATGATAAAAAAGTATGGTGAAAATGGCTGCTTAGTAACATGCAGGGGAAAGGCAAGCTCATAAAAACATTATTGTGTGTCCACCATCACCAGATCTGGAGTCCCATGACTTCTGGCTCTTCCTTGAAGTCAAAATAACCATGAAAAAAAGACTTACCTTATGAAAAAAGACTCACAGAACTGCTTCAGAAAGTGACCAGAATGATGGGATAAATGAGCCTGAAGCGAACGAAAGTATTTTGAGGGGGAAATTAATGGAAATATGTCTTTTACTGCAATAACTTTTAAAAATTTAAACATACTATATTTTTCAATCATTCCTCATATACATGTATGTGTGTATTCCTGTACACTGTTGTAAGCACTTTATTCACATTAACTCATTGGATTCTAACAATAATGTCAAACACAGAGTGGTCCTATGACTTCCCTCAACCTCCAGAAGTGTCAGGCTCAGGATTCGAACCATGACAGTCATAGACATCCTAAGCGACTTAAAGATTGAAGACCCAGCTCTCAATTTCACTGATGTTGAGGGTTAATGTGATTGTCTGACTCTCCCAGCTCTTTCCCTGTAGGGTCAAAGTTCTACCTTGGAAATCCATTCATTTGAATACTATGATAGAATTTCTTAGAGCAAACATTTTTAAAGATAGTTCTATGTCCCTCATCTGCACTTGCTAGCCATCCCATTTTTAATTCCTCATCTATAACCTGGATGTGATAAAATCTATCTCACTGGGTTGTAGAAGGAATAAATAAGATAAATTTTGTCCATTTTAGTAGAATACCTTTCACACAGTAGTCAATAAATAATTGCTATCTTCAGGTACCACTGTCATCATCATCAGTTTATTAATATCATCATCAACAATACTATCATTATTTCTTTCTCTCTTTCTGGTGACCTCTTTTTTAATGCAGAAACTTCGGGAAGGATGATACATTACCCCAGGGGCTAGTGATTCAGTCATTGTTTTTCTTCTGGCAGAAGCAAGGGGAGAAGTATTAAAGCAGGAGAAAGCAAGGGAGATGTCAAACAGAGATGGGAACACCCCAAAGACAATTAGAGCAGACATTTCCCCCAAACTTGTTGGGATAAGTTTATAAAACAACTCAGTTGAAGTCCACTGCTCTTGTTTCTATGGGATCGGTAATCTTTATAAGGATTGCAGAGGGCCTCACAAAGAAAGAGGAAGGCCATTCCAGCAGATGGTGGAGACTATGTGTCCCTGCCCAAAGACCTGTGTGCCCCGTGGCCTCCTGCTTATCCAAGATGCAGTTGTAAAAGTGGGCAAACAATCTTCCACGACTTTTCTGTTTACTCTGCCTGGAAACAGGCCTTTGCCATGGAAAAGTTCCTTACTGTACCCATCATTACAGGACACATATTGCACAATGTGAAAGACTGTAAGACATCTTGTGGAAGCTGGGCTGTGGCCCATAGTAGAGCACTTGCCTTTTCATTATGAAAAGGACAAAAGCACATGGTACAATATAAAATGTTGCAAAAGGGCATTCAGTGAAAGGTACATCTTACTCCCATCCCAACTCCACAGTGCTGCCGTGTAGGAATCCCCACCATTTGTTCAGGATTCGAACAAATGGTGGGGATTCCTCATTCCGAGGACATGGCGGGGTGTCGGCCCCTGTTCTGGGTGCTTTGGATTGAGCAGCAGGTAGAACCAGATCCCTGCCTTCCACTAGGAACTGATGGCCACAAACCAGAAACTTGAGCAAATGATCGATCATTTATGCCACAGAGTCATAAATGTGACCAACGAACAAGCAAAGGTTAGGAGTGGTGAAGGAAGAGGCAGAGGAGCTACTGTGGGAAATGGAGTTCTAGATGGAAGGAAAGCAAGGACAGCACTAGCAAGTTCACTTAGCTTGAGTGTGAAGCAGCACTTTGAATTTTTATTTCTAAGCACTTGTTAAGGATCTATCAGAGGCCAGGAGTGCTTCTGAGCACTTCAAACATGTTCGCTCTCTTAATCATCACAACGAGCCCTGGCACTCTTGTCATCCTGCTTAGAAAGGGGAACTGAGGCACAGAGGTCTTGGGGAAGTTGCCCCAAACTACAAAGCTGGTGAGTAGTGAGACCTGAAATTTGCCCTTTGCCTTCTGCCACCCCGCAAGAGGGCTGGTAGCAGAAGCCATGCGGGGCTGATCCCCAGGGCAAGGGAGAAGTCTGTCAGAAAATTGAGACCTCTGCACATGGAAGTGTGTCTGAGTGTGTGTAGCTTTTAGGTTTGTGCTCTTAGTACTAATTACACTTGATGCTCAACTCTGAAATAATTCTCACTTACGAGGAGGAAGGGAAGGTTTGGTATTACGTATGCTTTAGTCAAAGATGCTGTTTTATCAAATAATATTTTGGTCATGAGTAATCACTTCTATTTTTAAAGTCTTACATATGTCTGTCCCAGGGCTCTGGCAGTACTTGCGTACATGGCTAATAAATCAGTTTAGCAATTCATCAGCTTGTTAACATGACCAGAATGTTGTGCTCATTGTCACTGTCTAGTTCCAGAACGCTTCCATCACCCCAGACGGAAGCCCCAGCCCTGTTGGCCTCGTCAGTCTTCTCTACCCCTAGTCAACCACTTCAGCAATATCTTAACCATTACTCTGTATTCTGTCTCCATGTATTTGCTCATTGTGAACTTTTCATGAAAGTGGAATCTTTTAACATATAATGTTTTATGACTGGCTTCTTTTCCCTGGCATGCATTTTTCACGATCCATCCATGTTGTAGCATGTATCAGTATTTCATTCCTTTTTATGGCTGAGTAATATTCCATTGTGTGCATCTACCATGTTTTGAATAGATATTCATTAGCCGAAGGAGATCTGAGTTGTTTCAATTTCTCATTTACTATGAATAATGCTGCTGTGTACCTTTGTGTACAAGTATTTGTGTTAACATGTTTTACAATTCTCTTGGGCATATACCTAGCAGAACTGCTTCATTGTATCATAACTCTACGTTTAACTTAAATTGATTTTGATCACAAATGCATTGCTTATCACCTCATTACTTGGAAGAGGGAAAATAAAAGAGGAAGTAGTTACTTTAGCAAATGCCCTGCCATGTCCTATTTATGTGAGAAGGTAACAGATGAGTAATAGTGTCTCCTTCCTGAAGTTTTGAGTCCAGTGAACTTGAAGACCATTGGTGCTCACTGGATATATTCTCCATACAGACTCTGCTGAGGCCACCTTTTGTGTTCCACTCCATGCAACAGACTGGGAGTGGCCAAAGGGAAGTCGTCCTCCAAGTAGCCAGAATGCTCAGGCTTGAACAACCCAGCTGGTCTATGTGCTTCTAAAAGTATCATAGACGATCAGTCTGGAGAAGCTTTGAGATAACTATCGAATCCTCTGAGAGTAACGTTAGTGGTATGTAATTGTTTTTGCTGTCACTAGAGGCTTAGCACCGTGCTACATGCTTCCCGGCTTTTTCCAAGACCCACACTCTCTAGTGTGGTAACCACTTTTCTCCTGTGGTAATTACATGCTTGAAATCGGTTTGTCTGAATTGAGAGATGTTGGGTGCGGAAGGTACATTGGATTTCAAAGACTTACAATATAAAATATCTCACTAATATTTTGTGCATATTGAAATGATATTTTGGACACAAATAAAATAGAGTACTAAAATTAATTGCACCTGTTTTTTACTTTTCTTGCTAGGCTACTAGAGTAATTTCAGCAGTACACGTGGCTCACAGTGTGACTTGTGTTGCGTTTCTATTGGGCAGCCCTTATTCTAGATTACGCCTCACTGCTGATTTGATCAGCTGGATGGTATTATCATCCCCACATTATGGGTGAGGAAATTGAGGCTTAGAGAGCTTAAGGAAATTGCCTGTGATCACGCAGCTGTGGCTTAAGCGCAAATCTGTCTGTCTCCAAGCCTCAGTTCTTTTGCATTACTCTGTGCTCCCTGCCCCAGTCCAGAAATATAATCCGTGTAATGCAGAAATGGCCATGATCATCAGTTATGGCAAAAAGCTGTTTTCATGTCTCCGCTGTAGAGCACAAGAAAAATGGTCCGTGTAGTTCTGTAAGGTAGAATTTAGGAGTAGTTGGGGGAAACTGCTTATGAGAAAGCTTCTAAAATACTGACTTTCTGTTTGTAACGGTTTGGGGTCAGCCACAGAGGGGAGAAGGAGAGGAAACCGCCTTTGAAGCTCCTTGCGTTTCTTTGCTCCCTCATTTCAGTTGTCAGAGGCGCGGGTTGGCCTCTGCCGTGATGATTCCAAGGAGATGGGTAGAGTAAGATGGATCAGGGCTCCTGCATTGTCCTTTTTTCCAGTGAAGTATAAGGCTTTCATTTCATTCCATTTCATTTGGATTTGTGAAAACCTCGATGGGACATTCTTCACAGCAGTCCTGCCCTCTTCTAAGTCACAGTGGAGAGGGAAGGGAGACTGTGCAGAGAGAAAGAGCCATTACAAGTCCTCCCCCACCCCTTGCCTTTAACCATTCTCTAGAATACGTGTTTTCACTTGGCCCAGCATTCCTTTTCCTGGGGAAGTCAGAGTTCTTCACTCACAAAGAATTCTCCTGTGTGCATCACTGATGCTAGCTGTTACTATTTTTTAAATGCTACAACTTAATTTTATTCACATTCTACATATAATTATGTAGAACATGTATCATGAGTATTATTTACTTATTTAATTTAAAATTCCAAAGAGGAAGCCCAGTTTAGAACACACTAGCTCTTTGAGCAAATTTTCCAAGTTGGGCAGGCAGACGAAGGAGTAAGATAATTGGGAATTAGACTTGGTGGCAGGGCCTCATCCCCAAATGTTTAAACTCTCTCACATTCTCAGGGGCTAGAAACATTGTTGGGAGTGGTTAAACAAAAGAAAAGAAAAACAGTAAGAGCCCCACCCCACCTTTTTCCCCCTAGACTGCACATTTATAGCATACTAAAAAGCATGGCAACTCAAAAAAATCATACTCTAATAAGCTATAAGCCTCTAGAAATGTATGTGCCACTTTTTGTAGTTACTTGTTTCTGCTTTTTAATTCAGAATCAAAATTTTAGTCAGATTTTCACTTTGGCTTAAATAGCTACGTGGAAAATACATTCCAGCATTTGTGTTTGTTTTGTTTTGTTTTGTTTTGTTTTGTTTTGCTTAGTCATTCTTCCATAAAATTCCTTACAGGTTTCAGATGTAGCCCAGATGAGATGACAATGAACTACAGAAAGAGGAGTTCAGATAGCATTGCCTTGGGAAACGTGTTTGGAGCTGAGAACCAGATGACCCGAATTCTAGTTCTGTTCCAAGAATGAATTAGCAGCAAGGCCTTGGGGAATTTTAAGTTGCACAAGCGTTTACTGGACAGGTACTCTGTTCACTCTGTTCAAGGCATTGAAGTTTGTGCTGTTGGAGCTACAAAGATATGCAAGACATGGATCCTAAGGACTTGCTACCTAATAGGAAAGAAAGCACACTCACAAAGCAAATAGGCTGCCAGATGTTTACGTAATGCAATAGAAATTAATGGGAGCGCAGAAGGAATAAGTGTAATTGCAGTCAGGGAGATGGGGAAGGCTTTGTGAAGAAAGTGATATTCAGGGTAGTCATGGAAGTGTGTGTAGGATGCTTGGGTGGGGCTGGGAGGGAAGCCGGTTTTAAATAGGTGCAAGGAAGGAGAGACAATGTAAGCAAAGGGGTACAGGAAAAAAAGTGCAGGGCTGGGTCAGGAAACTTGTTAGACAGGAAGGCAAGTTAATTCTAGATAATAAGAGATAAATTTTGACCACCGGATTAGAATGGAACTGTTGTAGGGTTTAAATTCCATTCTGAAGAATTCGTACCTTCCTAGTGGAGGAGAGCAGAAACACACGAACTAGAAAGAGCAGATGCACGAAGGATCAGCTTTGCGACGGCAGTTGTTGCGGCAGCACCGGGTGGTACGAGTGGAGACAGCAGGCTTGGAGACCAGTTAGAAACTATCCAGGTAGGTTTGGGGCAATGTGAGTGGACAGAGAGGGGAGATGCCAGAGACATTTTGGAGATGCGAAAGATGACCGAGGTTCTGGGCATCGGTGGTCAGAGAATGGAGACGCTGAAGAGGAAGGAGCTTCTCGGGAAAGAGGCTGAGTCTGCTTTTGAGCGTGTTTAATCTGTTCTGAACACAACAGCCGAAGTAACCCTATAAAACACGAGTCAGGTGCTGAGGCCCCTGCTCTCAACACTTCAGCGCCGTCATTTTGCATTCATGGTGGAGCAGCCTCGACAGTGACCCATAAAGCCTCGCATGTGCTGGCTGCCCTTTCGTGCTGCCCTCATCTCCTGACCCCGCTCCCGTCTTCTCAGTGGACAGTGGCCACACTGGCCCAACACACATCTGCCTTAGGGCCTTTGTTCTGCTCCAGCCTCCTCCTCACTTCCTTGTTCATTTCAAATGCCACCTTTTTAGAAAGGCCTGTCCTGATGATCCTATATAAAACAGCAGCACCTACTCCCCCTGCCATTTCCCCTTCCCATTTTCCTGTCCACTCTGGCACTGATTACCGTCTGACATACTGCGTGTGTACTGGTTTATTATCATGGTCGGGAAACGGAAGCCATGAAAAGAATTACTAATGAAATAACTCAGGGCTTTCAAGGGTGTGATGAGGTTTGTTACTCTTACACACCAGTCTCCGGATTGGGCGTGATAAACAATTTGGAAAGCAATTTGGCAGTATGTATGAAGAGTCACAAAATGTTCATGTCCTGGAACATTTCATGTTTTTGAAATTCTGAAAGTCAGTTCTAAGAAAATAATCTAAAATAAGGAAAAGAAAATATCCAGGGAAATGTATACTAATGTGATATTTATAATATCAATAAATTAGGAAGATTCTGAGTGTCTGACACTGTAAGAAGATAGTTAAGTAAATTGCCATTCATTTACTTAATTATATATTATTCACTTGTTGGTGGATAGTTATGAAAAGCTGGGTAGCAATAAGGAAGATGCTCATGAGACAATGTTATATTTAAAAGAACAGGATCCCTGCGGTCATATACACTGTGGTTCCAGTTATCTTCAAGTATGTGTACCAAAAAAGACAAGGAAGAAAGCAACCCAAATGCAGATATTAAATGAAATATGCTAATAGGATTGTAGATGGTTTATTTTTCCTAAGACTTTTAGATTGTCCGCATTTAGTTCATATCCTTTCTGTAATGTGGTTATTTGATTCTTTTAAAAAGAGCATTTAAAAATAAGATTGAGGAAAAACTGCTGCTACAACTCAACTTGCCTTTTAGATCCAACTGTTGGGTCTAAGTGGTAAGTGCGAGCATCCAGGCTGCTGGAACCTGCCTGTAGCACCTGAGCCACTAATTTAGGGAGCTGGCCCTACTGCCCCTCAGCCCCTAGTCACAGTCGCTGCTTGTTTTTGATCCTTTCTTCTCTACTTTCCTGTGTAACGTTTTTATTTTGAGAAGAGTTCTTGCTAAATCACAAAGTTGCCAAGGCTGTGCTTGAATTTTCGATCTTCCTGCCTCAGCCTCCCAGAGTGCTGGGATTACAGGTGTGCACCACCACGCCTGACTCCAAATTGAAATTTAAATCAGCTTTCTGCCATCAAATCCTGTGCCCTTAGAGGCTATACCGATGAACACGCAGCAATTCTTACAATGACCTAAATTAGTTTCCTATACAGACATTGACCACATGAAGTAAACAACTGAATAACTGAATAATTCAATCTAAAACTTGTAAAGCACTTGCTGCCAAGTGTCTGTATGTCTGAATTAACCAGCTCATTGCTTCAGATTTTCTCGGTGGGTAGCCATAGTATCTGAAGAACTGCAAGAGACCCTAATATTAACAGTTGGAGATATTTGAACTATTTTGGTTATCAGCAATACTCTAAGCATTTAGTTATCAATTACAATTAATTACATCTGCTTTGGTTAATGATCTGCTTTGAAGGATTTAGAAGCTCTTCTTTGAATAAACAGCAACTTATTTTAATAAAGCAAAATGCTTAGTTATTAAATATCAGGCTAGATCCTTTAAAATGGCTATTAGTACTAAAGACTTGAGACTCCTAGGAGACATATACAGTGGCAAAGGAATGCACATGCCAGTCATGACTAATACTATTTCAGAGGAAATTTCTAACAAAAGGAGATTTTCCGGGTAATAAGCCATTTGTTTTAAGCAATGGAATGTTTAATAAAGAGCCTAAACAAATGTGTTGTAATGGGTCTGAAGGAATTGAATAAAATTTCCCAGAAAATTTCACTCCCAGCATTCCCATTCTGACAGCTCAGTTGCATTCTCGTACCTTCTGGGCTGGAATCGCAGGTTGGAAATCTTTTCAGCCCTCAAGGCCATAACACAACCACCCCTCACGACAGCTAATGTTTCTGAGAATTTACCAAGAACAAGACCTTGCTGCATGCTGCACGGGGTTGTCTATTTGAATGCTCAGAACCATGAAAGCAGGCACAAATGTTATGGGCATTTTATAGTCAGATAAGAAACTGAGGCAGAGACGGAGTCACTTGTTCAAGGGGCAGTATTAAATAAAACACAAGACATGTTATATTGGTTCTTTCACCTTCTCTATCATATTGAGAGAATAAGATTTTTTAAAGGAATGTCAAGTTCAACTCTACAGCCTTTATGTGAGAAGGAAAAATGAAAGTCTTTTTGAATAGCTGTTATTGTTATGCCAGTGATTAATTCCATTGGAAAATTGGTTTCATCAGAGTTTAGAAGCCTACAGAGTCTGAGATAGCAGGTTTCCCTTGGATAGTTTGTGCTTCCCTTGCAACACTTTCTCCCTCTTCTTGGTTGTAAATTATTTTCATCTCGGAGGGTTTGTGACAGGGAGCTGTCCTTGGTCTGAGAGGTCAGAAGAGAAAAATTGCTCTTGGGGTCTCCAACTGTATTACTCAGTATTTATTAGAGAAACAGATATAATACAAGATACACAAATATATAAGAATTTAAAGATTGGCTTACAAGGACTGCCCACAGAGTCAGACGTGGAAGGGTGCAGAGGGCCTGGAGATCCAGAGAATCAGCCAAAGGTCTGGAGCTCACTGGAGTGTCCCTCACGAGCCCATATCTGGAGGCTGATGGGTCTGCGATGGAAGCTGAGGAGTCTGCTCTAGAAGCCTGGAGATTACATCCAAGGTAAAGGCGAAGTCAGGAGATTACATCCAAAGTGAATTTGGAGCTCCTCCGAAGAAACTGAGGCAGATCCATCGTTCTTCATTTCCCCTTTATACCACGCAGGCAATGAGCTGCTCTAGGGTGTAGAATTGCTGAGCCAATTACTTAAACTTCTCTTACTCAAGCTGACACAATCAATCAGCCATCACACTGACTTCTCGCAAAGTTGTCGCACTTCTCCGGTGACTTGGAGGGATCCTCCCCCTATGCCCTTGCCCCCACAGAGAACAGAAAGGGAGAATTCATAGGAGAGGCCATGAAGAACATCTAGGGTTCTTCATCTTAGTACATTTTAATTTCCCCTGCATTTGAGAGTGTTTTCCTGCCTTAGATCAAGTAACAGGGAACTTGGGCTTCACTTATTCAGTAAATTATATCAAAGACCAATGTTGTACACAGTGCAGTCCATCTAAGAGGTGAATCAGAAGCCAGTAGATGCCATGGAGTCCGCATGTTTGGAGTGTACGGCGGGATGGTGGGAGAAGAGGTCACCGGATGCTGAAGCAGTGAAGGTTTCTGGGGAGAGGGGGAATTTTATATAGGTCTTCAGAGGAGAGAGGTAGCCACAGCACAGAGTGGTGTATAATGTGACCCCACTCACCTAAAAACAAAACAAAAACTGTGCACATACATACTAAATGCAGAGAAAAAGAGTTGGGGGGCACTGGGAAGAAGATTGTCTTAGAGCATTTTCTATTGCTGTAACACAATGCCACAGACTGGATAATTTGTGAAGAAAAGACATTTATTCAGCTCATGGTCTGGAGGCTGGGACATCTAAGAGCACAGCACCAGCACCTGCTCACCTTTTGGTGAGGGCCTCATCTTGCTTCTTGACTGGCAGGAAGGCAAGGGGGGAGGGGCATGAAGAGAAAAGAGGAAGACAAACTAGCTTTTGTCACAACCTACTCTTGAGAGAATGAACCCAGTTCCAACAGAATGAACCCACTCTCATGAGAACTAACTCACTCCTGAGAGAAAAGCATTAACCCAATCAGCACGGGGAGGCCTCATGACCTCACTTCCCTTTAGGCCCCCTCCCAACACTGCCACATTGGAAATTAGGGTTCCAACACATGCACTTTTAGGGGACACATTTGAACTATAGCAGGTGGAGTGCAGGTGGCAGGTGGCAGGGGAGAGGAAGGAAGGGGCTAGAATTCATAGAGATTTCTGTTCTTACTGTAGTATACTTCTATGTTGTTAAACTCTTTTCCCAAAGAGGATTGTGTTATTTTGTATAATGAAGAAATAGGAAGTTTATAAAGATTGGGATCAACTTGGATTTATGAGTCAAGGGAAGCAGATGTTTCAGGTGAGAACAGCTTGAGGAAATGCCCACAGGTGGCAAGGGATGGGGTGTGTTTGGGGAACCGCGGGAATCATGGGGCCAGCAGGGAAGGGACAGACAGTAGTAGTATGGTAGCATGACACCAGGTGGAGAAGAGGTGGAATTCAAGACCTCAGAGCACGAGTCTTTCCTCTCTGAGGAGAGGCAATGACGCGCTTCTGAGGATTTGACTCAGGGTCGATTAATCTGTCTACTCAATAATTGACTTATTGGTAGGCATACCTGAAATCCCAGCAAAGTGAGATAATGTGAATTCACTTCTACCTGTCTCGCATGCCATGAAAATCCATGGAAATGTCTCCTGTAGTAACTGGAGCAAGAAAGGCTCTGATGTACAGAAACCCATGGTTGGGCTTTTTAGGAAACTGGAAAATAGAAATGCTGTCACGTGCAATGGGTGAGTAGCCACTCACACTTGATCCATAGTGTCAACTCCACTGTAAGTCTTTATGAAATATTTGACATTTATGATGAATATTTCAAATGTATGAGGAGAGTTCAATCCCCAGCATATGAGAAAGGCTTAAGTTAAATTTGTAAAAGTTGTGTTAAAATAACTGGATTTTTAAATGAAAATCAGATGTATTCTTTAACATGTTACTTGTTATAGCTAATTTAGTTAATTCCTTGGATGAATTAGCAAAATCAACATTTTAAAAACTTGTGTTTATAATTATAGCACTACTCAACACTATATATGTACACATTTTATGCATACACAGATACGCACATTCATACCACAGACACAATGAAACAAAGATCTATAGCAACCTGGAGGTGTGGAAGTAAATGACTTATAAGCCAATCTTGGAGAAAATGAATGTAATGTGAGGAAAAATACTATGGCTGGTTGAACCTTTTTTTTTTTTTTTTTTTTTTTTTTTTTTTTGGTGCTGGGGATTGAACTCGGCTGGTTGAACCTTGAGTCATGCATTGTGACTCATTTTCAGTGATCGGATTCTGGATGAGATGAATTTTTTTATTGGCCAGCAAGTAGAAGAAGGGTGCATCAGACTCCCCGAGTGATGACGTCAGTTAAGTTTATCACAACACCGTCTGTATCTCCTGAAATTTCTTGC
>PVJO010003760.1:66545-110672 GCA_004026905.1 Hystrix cristata | reverse complement strand
AAGGCTCTGAGTTTGATTCCCAGCACCAGATAAAATAAAACGTTGCACCAAATAAAATAAAATGTCTGGGAAAAAATAAGTTAATGGTTCTTATCTTCTGCCCATTTAAATTACCCTAAGGTTTGAGAAAAAGCACAATATTTTTGTTTCTATTTTTAGGTACAAGATCATGTATGTGAGATTGTTCCAAGAAAAACAAACTGAATAAAAATCCTCTTAATCCCAAAGGAATAACACTGGGGGCAAAAATAAACTTGAAACACAGTTATAACTAATCCAACTAAGAATAGGCATTAATCCACTTTAGTTATTCCAATTTTATGTCCTGGCTTCTACTGATACAGCCAAGATCTGGAGTACCAAAGTTTTCTTTTATGTTCTGAACAAGAGTCATTGCTTTACTTTTTAAATTTGCATAGACTCTCTCAGCCTTTTTTTTAACAAGCATGACACTTAAAAGAATTTCAATAACTGTTTACCGAATAAATAGATGGATAGAGGGATGGATGGATATATGAATGATTAATGGAAGTTTCGGAAACAATACCAACTTCCTTGTTGCTCCTAATGCTCATCTGGAGAACCAATACCACCCAGCATTACCATGACAAATGCATGATCATACTGGGACTGAATAGTCTTTCTTTTCCCCCAAGAATGGTGTCTTCTTTTTCATCTCCTTTGCCTTAATAAAATCAATTTTGTCTCTTCCCATTTATTAAAATATTAGTTTGGGCTGATGATAAATAACCCCAGACTAAGCCTCTGACAGCTTCATTTCCAAATCTCCCAGTCAACTCATAAAAAATGAATCTAATCCAGCTCAGTTTCAGCTATTGAAATCTAATGGGTTTTCGTTATGTTAGACTAACCCAATTGCAGTTATTTTAAGAAAAATAATCAAGGAAATGTGGGTCCATTACAAGTTTTCAACAAACCTAACCCTAATTCCTTTGTCTTCCCTTTTTCCAAAACTGGCCATTGCAAATACGGGGTATACATACACTGTCCATCGAGACACCCAAAATTAAAAATGGTCGCCATCCTTTCCCTTCACTCCCACATCCTTCAGTCACCAAGTCCTGTGTATTCATTCTTCCTGATGTCACTTGAAACTCTCTGTCCCCTTTTCTACTTCCATTGCCTTAGGACAGGCCTTCACCCTGTCAAAACTGCAATTGCTTTTTATTTGATATCCATGCCTCATTTCTAGCCCCTTTCTGATTATCCTTTATATTGGTGCCGATTATACTCCTAAAAACCTGTTATCAACCTGATTAATATCCTTCTGAGTCAACACTACTTTCAGGATAAAATCCAGGCTATCATGAGACAGATTAGACCTTCCATGATCTGACCCAGACCTAACTCGTCAGAGACACCTCCCACCACAATCCCCCCATCACTCACAGCCTTGTACTTTACACTCCAGTCTCTTTCAATGAACTGAATAAGAGAAATGCTATTTTGGCATTATGAGTGGTATCTTGAAGATTCAATCATGTAAAATTCAGGAACCTGTTTTGCAAGGATAATGAAATGACTGGGTGAGCCAGTTGCTTTACATCTGAATTCAAGTTCCCACATTATCATGGGATTTTATTGTACTTCAAGCTCCTCTAGGGTTTTCTTACATTCATGCTTTTGCATATATTATTCTCCTCCACCTTGTCATTCCCTCAGCTAGCTCCAGCTTGTCCTTTAAAACTCCTTGCAAGTGCCATTTTCTCTAATCCCCATTTGTCCACTCTACCAGCTGCCACCAGATTGTATTAGGAGTCCAAACTCAATACTTTAGTCGGATACCCCATGCATGTCCCTATCGTCATAGCCAGGAGTGCGTCCATATTCATAGCTCAGAAATAGGCTTCTCTCTCTTACCTTCCTGAACTCAACTCCACCATTGCACATACTCCCCCACACGGAGCTTATATGACCATTTAGAGTGAGAATTGTATTTTTCATATTTATATTTTCTCTTAAGACCAAGTCCAGGGGCAAGCAGTGGAAGAAATGTGTGATGTAAACGGAAGCTGCTGTCCTGTATTGGTGTAAACCATTTGAATAAATACGCCAGCGCTTTCCAGGCTGTTAAGAATATCCCATGCCAATTTGGCCATTTATGATCATAGGGTTCTTCTTGATGGACAATATTAGTACTTAGTTGATAATTAGAGAAAAGTGAACTCTTCTTCCCCACAATCTTGTTGATAGCTGAAGTAGTTAACAATGAAAACAAGATTCACAGTCTGCCACGTATGAAAGCATTTTGTTAGCAAGCACACACAAAAGTAGCTGCAGGAATCTGTTCATGAAGCTCACCAGAGTTCCAGATCTTTGTCCGTGCAGGCTCTTGAACAAGGACCCTGCCGGCCAAGTGTGTCGGAGGCACATGTGGCACCACGTTAGCAGCAGTGGGCCTCAGCTGCCGAATCTCCAGGCCAGTGGTGGAGCACAGGAAGGAATGGAAATGCTGGGCTGCATGTGTTCTGCACAGTATTAGGACCCTGGGTTTGCTGATGCTTAGACCCCACACATGCAAAGGCGCAGGTTCTTTTACAGCATTTGAACCACATCACACTAATTTGAACACTATTTATTTCACTGATGAAAATGTCCTTCTAGCACTCTTATGCTACCAAACACATTTCCGGGATGACCAAAGTCTAGGAAGGAGAAACATTTCAGGTAGAAGGCTGCCTGGTTCCCAGTCTCCAGGAGGCCCTCATTTAGACTTATCTCTCCCTGGACTGTGTATGTTTGATTTGGGAACTTCAAATGTTAACAACAGCCTCTGGGTTGTAGACTAGAATTAACTTGAAAGCTAGTTGCTAGATTCTAGACTAAACTTAACTAATGCATTTAACCCTCAGTAACCTGATATATTTTAAAATAAAGTACAGATCATCGTGGATCACTTGACCATTATGACTTGCCATGCCCCTCCTAAACAGGGGGCACAATGAGTGCTGCCAATTGCAGTGGGTGCTAGCCAGAATGCTTGATTAGCTGTGCAAATAGTCTTGTAATATGGCTAAAGATAGTTCCCATTCCTTAGTCCTTCCCTGTGGTCACTCTGTTATGATCACTCTCTCACTGTCTTATCTTCTGTCCAAGGGTCCTGGCTTCCCTCACCACCATTACTACCTTTGGTCTTATACAAATATGGCATAATGGTCTTTTCAGTCGTATTTGGGGTGTGTCATTTACTAATATTCCTTGTCTCCTCAAGTGCCTATGAGTTGAATGTCCTTGTGGAAGCAGATTGATTTTTTAGTGAACACCTCCATCCTTCCTCCTCTTCTCTCTTTTTCCTCCCCGACCCAGTAACGCTAGTGCAGTTATTTATAAATACACTAAAATATGTACAGAATGAATAAGGGACAGTCCAAATTACAGAAGGAGAATTTTATCCTCATGTGCACAGAGTTAAATGAAGGAGAGACAACTGTTAACATACAAATGCAAAGTAATTTAGGGTAGGCCTTGATGAAATAAATCATGTAAAAAATATTTGTCTCAAGAATTAACATTTATTGTGCCCAGACTATAGTAAACCTAGCACACACAGCATTCATTTTATTTGATCCTCAGAATACCACTCTAAGATAGATGCTATTATCTCCTTTCTGGCCCTGAGGAAAGAGGAAATGTGATTCGTTGGTCAAGGTCATACTGTGCAGAGCTGGAGTAGGCTCTGAGTCCCGGCCTGGGCGAACACCACACAAATCTTTATTATAACCTATTGCCAAAAATATTTTGAAATCTTGATCCGGTTCACTTAATTTCAATTTATATTTAAAAGAGTGAATGTCGGTACACCTAAGGCACAGGAAGCTCACTGTAATTGAGATGTGGCCTTTATAGCACAAGCCTCTCACATAGGCACTGAGTACTTTGTCATTCACTCATTCGTTCATCTGGCCACTCCACAATAGCTTTCTGAGTTCCTCTCCAAGCATATTATGTCAGATCTATATATGGCATGGTATACATATATAAAACTTGCCAGACAAGCAAACTGACCTTCATGGACAGTTGTAGCTATCAATAGGTTTCTAGGACCCAATGAACACATTAATCTTGTGTGCAGCTGGAAATTAATAGTTATAAGAAACTTCTGGCCAAGCTCCCTGCTTTGACAGTCAAGAATTTCCATTTGGCCTTGGTGGTTGGAAAGTTTCAGTCTATAGCCATTCAGGTTAGTAGAAAATTGTCTTTAACATTGTAGTTTCTTCTCTAGTTGTCCACCTTTGGTTTTAAAGAAATAACAGGAAAACAAGTGCAATTATTTTGCTTTATTTGGATCATTAAGGCAAACAACTGTTGTGACTATTTGACACATGATAAATAAAAGGTCACTGTACTTTTTTTGGCATTTGAAATAATGTGATAGATAAACATAAGTGATTCACTTGTAAAAGCTGCTATCTTGGGTGCAGATACAACGCGGAGAGGGAAACTTTGTAATAATAAACATGGACGTTATAAAGCCCAAGCCACACAAAAAAATTCCATTTTTAAGTAATTGCTTAAGGGAAACTATACTAACAGTTAAAGCCAGGGCACCTGGCATGGCACATTACCTACCTTCGTCACTAGATTGAGTACTCACAAAAAGGACATTTAGTTTGTCATGTGAGCTACTCTGCCTTCATATACCCATCTGAACTATGGTTTTGATCTCATTGTGCCCCAGAGAGCATCATGGCAGTAAAATACATAAGACTTTCCATCAGCATATACTAGATAAATAGGAAAAAGCAGTCTTAGACTCATGCAGAAGATAAGTGAGCACAGTTAAGTTTTTTCTTTTTTTTTTTCTCTTCTTGCAAATTCTTTCCTTGTTGTTCAGTGTAAAGGGACTTTGACATAAAATCTCTTATGGTGCCAAATGCAATCAGTGTTTTCAAACCGTGAGCCCCTCCTGGCCTTTCTCCTTTTGCTTGTGACAAAACCAGGCCCTGCCTCCTTCCTTCATTTTGAACCCTGATGTCTAATCCTGTCATTCTTATGTCCTACTCAGGGAGTCCCATGCTCAGGTCAGTTCCCAGACTCCTTTTCCTATTAAACTTTCACGTTCCAATATTCAGTGGCAGACACTGTCTCTTCTTGGTGATTCTAGGTGTTAATCACTAACAGTCGGTAATCCTGGATGTGGATGTGTCAGGGATCCAATGTCTTAAACATCTCGGGTAACAGAATCTATCGATCTAGTTTAGGTGCACACATCTCCAGACAGCCATCACTGTATGGCAGTGGTCCTTACATAGCCAAAGTAGGGAAGAATCTTAATTAGTGGCAACTTCCATCAGCTTTCAGATCACACAATATATGCAGAAGCTACGGCGAGAGAACATGGCGCTTGAAATCACAAGTCCTATTTAAAGTTCCAACTTTGTTTACTTACAAATGTCACTGAGCTCTTTCTAATCTAATCCATAAGAAGAGAAATGAAGCTTGTCTCCCACAGCAGTGTGGATGACGCTCAAATGAAATGCTATTTTCGAAAGTACTTTTAAAGCATTAGGATACCTGATAGTTCCATATCGTTATGTATGTTATAATTACAGTAAGTGAAAAAGAGACCTCTTGAGCACACTCTTTAATAGGTTATGTGTAGTTTCAGAAAACTACAAGAAGACTGGTCCTAGCAAGGGGCTTGTGTGTGGAAAGGGTCACAGACTTCCACACTTATGCATTAGCTTCTGCAATGACTGCACAGGCCACTGCTCCTCTTTCCCATCAGCCCAGTTTAAGACCATCAGGCTGGAGGCAGTGAGGAGAAGGAAGGCAATTGCTTGAATGAAGCATATTGATTGCTCTGGGTTTCAGTTCCTGTGAACTCTGTAGCACAATTATTAAAGTGCTATTGCAAAATATAAACAAAATGATTTATTCTAGTGGATGAGAGAGACATCCTACTGTTAAAAGTTAGTAGCAGAGGGTGGGGATTGGCAGGAAACTTAGTCAACACTAGCTTCCTGATTTATACTGGAGGAAGGGAGGGCTGCTCAGAAAAGGGCACTAAAATACCGGGAAGAATTGACCAATTTCAACGTGATGTGTAAATAACATAAAACTGCCTATGGACTTATGATGGAAAAAATCAGGCTTTCATCTGAAGCTATTAAAAAGTTATGATTAACTTGTATAACACTATTAACAAGGAGAATTCAATAGTCTAGTAACAAGAAATCCAATTTTTAAAATTGATTTTGTCTTAGAAACTTCTAGGTCATTTATTTACTTCACAGGGAAGAAAATCACATTCTGAATCTTTCTTTCTTGAACCTTCTCTGTCCATTGTCCTAACATCCTCTTTGCCACTCTCTAAAAACATGTATTTTGGGTGTGTTTGCTCTGCAATTAACTGTAAAATAAACATTTCAGGGTTTAAAAATAATTTGATTGGGGTGTAATAATGAGATCTCTTTTATTTAAGAGGAAAACTAAATCTAAGTCCCTGCCCCCATTTTTGTTAGCTTATTATACTAAGAATATAAGTACTGGAGACTCCATTAAGATAAATTTTAACTGGAGCTTTTGACTATAAACATACACAACATAAAATTGAGGATAATTGCTATCTTATTTTTCCTGGCCAGCAACTGATACCATAAAATCAAGTTTAGCGTAGGAAGCAGAAGTGAATAATAAGCCAAGTGATTCCCAACTTGATGATCAATTAATGGAATTTCCCAGCCTTGGTGCAGGAAAGATGAAAGATAATATGGTTTTGAGGGGCTGGACTTAGAACTCCTTCCCCGGTCACCTGGTACTCTCAGGACCATTTGTGTGAAACCATTACTACAGCAGCAGGCAGCAATGGGAGCGTGGGGTGGAAAATGGTTCTTAGGACATAATCTTGACTTCCCAATGCCTTGGCCCACTAGATGTGAGAAGGGATGGGTGTGACTGAGCTGCAGCTGGCATGTCCTTTATGATTTCAATCTATAAAGTGCAAATAGATTATTCTCTGTGAACGGCTTATGGCAATTGTTTTAGATTTATAAGTAAATAGGTTTTAACCATTCTGAAATTTAAGTAAGGATACATGTTAATTCTGTGGTAAATCTTTGTAAATTTCTGACTCTGTTGCATCTTAAGGGTAGTATCCATTTTACATTTTTAAAGGAATTTTAAATAAGTACAGTAAAGAATGTTAATAATAGACCCCATTTTCCTGTAAGGAAGCAAGAAAAACGATGAGAGACTGAAGATGCAAAACAGAACTTTCAAATACATTCAGGATTCTCCCAATTATCAAAGAGAGGAGGAAGAAAATTTCCACCCAGCACAGTTGTATAAATTAAAAGCAATATATGTCACATTTATGATACATATTAGGAATCCAATAGAGGCTACAATTAGTGCATCTACTGCCAATTTATATTTTGGTACTAATCCTAGTGGTATGTCTAAATTTAATTGCTTTTCAACTTTCTGTTCTAACCTGATTCCATCGCTTATTTTAATACTGAAAGTCACTTGCTTGGAATTTAAAGTTTCTTCGTATTTTTTTCCTAAACATCTTATTAAGCAACATAATCTTAAGACCTGTACTGTTCCACCAAAAGGAATAATTAATACTGGCTCATGTTTATGGGGCATCTGTGAGTGTCTTAAGGAATAACAGGCAAAAGCTGGTAACTCATTTTGTTGCGCTGAGTGATAAAGAATAAGAGGGGTGGTGGAGAGGGAAGAAGAAAATTGAACTGGAAGACATTAATGGCTTGCACTCGGATTTAACCCTTCTTTCAAGCATACTATGCAGGCAGTGATGAAGTTACACCAGTTTTGGCATTTGAAAAATGAAGATCAGTGTGGGCTTTTAGATGCCTTTCCCTGTTTCATTTCTATTATGTTTCAATATTCTCCAGAGCTGGCACTGAGAATCTGATATTGAATATTGACTAGTAAGGTCCTCACACTTATTCTTTCACAGCCAGAACTGCTATGATTTCCAGATTCTAATCCCTCATTTTCATATAGTGAAGACAGTCTGTAGGAGGATTTTCTTGTGTATTCAATTGCAGCTCTCTGCCTCTTTCACTCTTTCCATATATTGAGCTGGGAAGAGAACATGGTGTGAAAGATGCAATTTTAGTAGTTATTATCTCTGAAGATGAAACACTTGAAGACATTTTCACATCTTTCTGCTCCTCTTCACATCATTAGGTTAAGAGAAAAGAAGTATCTGCTTCACTGAGACACCGAAGGGGCTCCACAGAGTCCACTAAATATGCAAAACAAGGGGGGCGACGAGAAGGGGGAAGCAGCATACGCTATGTGACTCACCTACTTACATGCCCATTCACGACCCAGTTCATTCCAATATTGGGCTGAATTTTATTGTTGCATTACACAAGTCTAATTCTGTAGGGGAGCCCCAAAATAATAAAAAGGGGGTCATTGCCTAGAGATTCTTGTTAACTGGATATAATTTTTAGGTATTGATGGCCCGAAATAAGGATGAGGTGACTATGGCTTATTTTGCTCCCTGACAAACCCCATGATTTTTCCTCCTCTTAGTCTCCCTCAAGGTAGAAACAGTTATAATTCTCTTTTCCAGAAACAATACTTCTATGTTATAGATATAAAAGGTATTCACTGAATGAAGGAACTGAACTAAATGGATGAATGAGTAATGATGCACTGTGATGTAGACACACAAGTTGGAAAATATTTACCCAGGTAAAGACAATGAAGAGGACACCTGTCAGGTGGGACTGCTCAAGAACTAGGGTTTTTAAAAGTAGGATTTAAAGGTGACCTATGGTAGTAACAAGAACTTCACGTAGTAAAATCAGATTAGTCTATTAGATCAGTATTCTTGCAAACAGATGGTCCAGAAAGACAAAAGTTAAATGCAATGATGATGTATGACCTTGTATTAGTTTTTCTTTTAAAAAATAGTGGAGACCACTGAGCTGAATTTGCCAGTGAAAACTATAGGAGTTAAGAGGAAGAAAATGGCATTACTTCTCCTGGCTGTCACTTAAAAATCTGAAGAAACTGAAGAATAAAACTGAAACACTAATAAAAGCCGTATCTTTTATCATTATTTGGTGACTATCTTTGAAGAGCTGACTAATGGCTAACCTGTTGTTGACAATATGAGGAGTGAGATCATGAGAAATCACCTTAGAAACAAGCACATTTTTACTTCCACAGGGGAAAGTAATGCCTGCCTGGGCAGCTGAGCTAACTCAGAATAATTGTAATATATTAAGTTGTATCTTTCTAACTCGCTGAAGTTCCTTGAAAGGATTAACTGAATATTTGCAGTTAGGAAAAGCCAGTGGTTGGCACTTTTTGGTTGTCTTCCCATTATGCTGTTTACAAAGTTTCCATTAAGTAATTTAAGTGATAAACTCTGGTATATTCTTGAAGGAATTAAAGTCAGCACACTAGAGGGTTACCAACATAGTCATGTTTATTGTGGCACAATTCACAATAGCTAACATGTGGAATCAGCCGAGGTTCTGGCCAACAGATGAATGGATTTTTAAAAATGTGGTATACAGCCACAGTGGAGTACTGTAGAGCCATATGGAAGAACAAAATCATATCATTTGTAGGAGAATGGATAGCACTAGAGACCATCATGTGAAGTGATTTGAGCCAGTCAGAAAGTCAAGAATCATTGTCTCATGTGTTTTCTCTCATACGTGAAATCTGGGGGTGGAGCATGAACATAGAAGGGGAACTAAGAGAAGGAGGGGTGTCAGGAGCAAGAGGAAGGCAAGAGTAAAGAAGGTTTAAGTGGAGGTGGATATGATCAAAGTAGATTACACACATGTATAAAAATGCTAAAATTAAGCCCTTACTCTGCACTGATAAAAAATAATGCAAACAAAAATATTTATTTAATGAAAATGTCTATTAATGAAGCGAAATCTCAACTGTAGAGAATATAGTTTCTTCCTGTGGTTTTGATGCCAAGGATTTATACCACTAGGGAAACAAATACGAAATTTAAGACAGTGGAACAAAAATAAAGATAAATTTTTTCCCATCTGAACAAATGAAAACAAAAAGCAATTTGAAATATAATTTAATAGTAGATAAAAGGTCCAATACCAGGAGAGTTTGTTCACAAAACCAGTGAGATAGGCAAATATGTAAAACAAGAGCGTGACATTCAGTTTGAAAAGTAGGTTGACTTTTAGAAACCTAGAAACAATTTAAAAATGTTTATTAATAATTCAGAAGAAATGTAAATAAGTGGTACATATTTGCCAACAATGAGAAGTTTGAAGGATTACGAGAAACTCTTAAAGGACTTAATTAAGTTTGGTAATGAGGTAAACACAATAGCAGATGATACTCGGTGGAGAGAAGATAGAGGTAATACATAATGAACAGTTCAGAGTCTTGCATTTAATGAGCTCTCCATTAGCTGTTCCTCTCAGGAAGAGCAATCCTTGCTCATCGTAATAAACAGGGCAAAGAGGACAGGGGAAAACAGAAATAAAAACACCTCAGTCAATGAGTTATCAGCAAGATTTGCACAAAGAAAATGGGATTTATTAGCTTAGAGCATTGTTGTAAAGCTATACTTGAACTGGCTTGTAAGTAAGATTTCCTTACATTGAGCTTTCTCTTGTTTTTCTGTAATTAAAACCTAGTTATGGGCTGGGGATTTAGCTCAGTGATTAGAGTGCTTGCCTTGTAAGCACAAGGGCCTGAGTTCGATCCCCGGCACCACAAAAAAAACAAAAAAACAAAAACAAAACCTAGTTATGGTCTAATGCAATTCTACTATATCATCATTAAGAAAAGTGTGAAGCATTTTAAACACATTGGCAAGCATAAAAATAACAGAACTATCATTAAAATAACACATATCCACTATTTTACCATATCAAACCCTAACATTTTTAAGTCATATTGGCTTCAGCATTTATTTCTTGTTACTGTTTGATAGAAATCAGACATTAAAGGTATCATTGAGTCCCCTGTGTAAACCTCCCAGATCCCATATTCTTCTTTCCTTCCTTCCTTTCCTGAAGGAGACCATTATCATGAAATCCTTGTATAACATTCCTATGCTTCTTTTACGTTTTTATTATGTATTCATATACCCAAGTATATTTCATGGTATTATTTTGCTGGTTTCTAAAATTTATATAAATAGTATCCCACCCTTGTAATCCTTTTGTGTTGTATATTTTAGGCTTTGCTCAGCACTGTGCTTTTAAAGATACATAGGTATCTATGAATAGGTAGATGATAATCTATTAACTGTGGTCTTTGGATGAGCCTTTAGATTCTGTTTAAGCAATATTAATGTGATGGATATTCTTTTATGTGTATCCTTGTACACACGTGTGTTTTTCAACGGTACACACTTAGGATTAGGCACATTTTAAACTTTGTAGAATGTGACCAAATGCTTTTCACAGTGGCTTCTCCAATTTACTTTTCCCCACCACAGAATGAGAGTTCCCATTGCTACACTGTTCTCATTCCCCTCTCTAACACTTGGTGTTGTCAGATTGAAAAAATAAAATTTCCAGTCTGCTGTGAAAAGGGAGCTCTTGGCCCTAATTTGTATTTTTCAGAAGTTTTAATTTTTCTTAGGAAAAAACATAAGAAGTTCTAATTTCTATGTGAATTTTTAAAAATTTGATCCATATAACTTAGGAAAATACACCTGGGGAATTTTTCTCTGCTTCTTTTTTTTTTTTTCCCTCCTTAATAAGACAGTGACTTTGATGAAAAGTAAATCTGCATAGGGTGAGGGAGAAGGCCAGTGATACGCTGTGGGTTACAAAGCAAGCTCTTTCCGACTGGCAGAGATCTTGGTAAGGGAATCTTTGGTTGAAGAGAAAAGTCAAGTCTGACAAGCAGATGGGGTTGCTACCTGTCAACAGTGCTGCTTGAAATAAAAGGTTGTGACACACATTTTCCACTGGCAGGTTGTCACACATATCATTTGTAAGTAGACGGAATATGAATACCAAAAACCTAATTATTACACAGGCTGTTGGGGAGTGATAGGATTCCCAACCAGAGAAGGAATGTCCCCAGGAATAGACAGTCTACTTATTGGAGAAGTTACTAAGTTTTTGCTTTTATTTTTTCTCTATACAATGATCCCCACAATATATTCCATTGGTTTTTATTTTTACACTATCACATGCAAAATTCTCTGTGAAATCATCGCAGATTTCCGAGTGAAAAAAGTCATTGTTAGTAACGTATTTCTGTAAGGATAATTACTGAAGTTCTTTTCTCCATATCATTACTCTTAATGGGTTACTGAAATCACATTTTAATTTCCAAATATAATTTTCATCTTAAGTGCTTAATACTTCAACATGCTAATTTCCTTTTACAGGAGATTCTTTTGCTTGTAACGTCTGTGATTGATGGGTCGTCCAGGCCTTTTTTCATTGTGTAAGTGAAGAAATTGCCTCAAGGTAGAGGGTCATCGAGGCACAATAAATCATTTGCAAAGCTAGGATTAGAAGGGTGTTTTTTTAATTCCTGTGCCTGTCTGGTACTTCACCAGCTAGAGTAATTCCCGAAAATTCTGCCAATATGTAGCTTCTGGCAACAATTTATAACTTAGCTCAAGTGACCAGAAGGGCAAAGTCTTGGGGAAAAAGTTGGAGAGGACATTTTTTGACAACTTTACACTATTTTCACTGTCTTGCTTAGCATTCCATACACCAGTGTGTCAGAGACTCTCCAGTCATCTCTTCCCCTCCTTACATGAAGCATCAATCCTTGTGATAATGAGTCACTTTTACTGCTGGTCCCATGCTGGGGGCTGGGGGTACAAATACACTATCACAAACCGAAGTAAGGCTCTTGGTTTCTGGTAGATATAATTTCTCTCTGTGTAGGAAAGTCTGTGCCTCTTCCTAAGACATTCAATTTTTATCTTATTTTATGGACATTGTAAACTGGGTAAGTGATCACATTTCTGCAGTTCCTTTGGCTGCTTAGGACATTCAGATTCCAAATCATGACCAACCTCTAATAACACACACAGACCCAGGGCATGGATTATTGGGTGGGCTTTATTTTTCCTTTCCTACGCTTGTTTACTCTAATTTCCTTGTTATTTTTTCCCATTATAGGTGTGCACTTTGGTAAGCCTCTTCAAATTCTTCTGGAATGAAATTCCCTTCTCTTAACCATCTTTAAGAGGTTTGGCTGAGGGACTTTCACAAATAGTAGTGCAAAACACCAAGGGGCTTCCTGAATTGCCATAGTTAAGCCTCCTTAGTGAAATGACAGTTTACAAGTAAATTTAATAGGTCAAGACTTGAAACCAAGAATTTTCTTATGTAAAAAAGTTTCTTCCTCAGAGGGAAAAAAAAAAAAAAACAACAAAAAACAGCTTTTCAGTTACCAGGTCCTTGTCGCTTGTCGTATGTAAGATCATAGATTAAGGCGCTTTTCTCAGTGTACCCCACAGAATACTCATTCCTAAGAAATTATCCAGTGCTGCCTTAAAAAAAGTACAAAAGAAAAGAGTTCTGTTATCATATGTAAATATGGTATTAACTACAGTTTTCCTGATTTTTAAAAACTGAACAACTTCTCAGAGTCTTTAATATGCAAATATATTCTGGCTTTCCCAGAAGGAGAGAAAGAGTTTAGTTTCCTAAATTCATCTGGCCCCAGAGCCTGGTTTATAGAAATCCCTGATGCTCCCCGACTCTCCACATCCCTAAACCTAACATAACACTGGAGATCAGAGTAGCAGGAAGGGAATTAAATCCTCAGGTTATTCTCTCCGTGCAGGCTTTGTGTGTTTACTGTCTCGAAGCCTGCGTGGTTCACCATGCAGTTAACCATTAGTGCAGCCCCTTCCTTGTGGATCAAGCAGACGCAGGGCCCCAAGGGAAGTACCCTTCTTCAGAGCGCCCCAGCTCTGCTAGACACCAGCCCCGTTGCTGTGTAAGGGGCAGTATCTCAGGGGAAGGGCTGCGCACACTGGGGCACCGTGGGGCTCAGCACAGGGGCTCTCAGCCCCCAGCCCAGGTCTGGTTGCCATTCCCCGCGGCACAGTCATGCCCAGTCTGTGTAGACCTTACTTAATTCAGCCCTCACAGGGGCCAACCACATTTTCCTAGCTGTATGCATCTAAGGTAATTAGGAGACTAAATTTTAGCGAGAGAATATCTAACAATGAAGTGAACGTCTAAGGGCCATTTTTTTTTCTTGTAACTTTAATTTAGAGATAAAAGAAAAAAAAAACAGCTGATAAGATTTGGTTTGTACATGGCCATAGCAGGGATGTTTTTGAGATGAAACTGTGAGTCATTGTTACTGAGAGAAAAGCCTTGGAAAAACAAAATATTGGTTATTGTTAGGTCCATCTAACAAGACCCACAGAGCCCATTCACCCAAGATGAGCTCTGGACCTCAACATTCTTTGCCAAGTGGGAATTTTTTAAATAGTATGGCTGAGGTTCTCATTTTTAAACTCCCCCAGTTTCAGTCCACGTGAGCTTATTAGATCTACAATACAAATGTTGCTGTTATGTTTCCCAGGCTTGAATCAAGACATTTTATTCATTTTATTTAAAATTTAAATAGATCAGACCATAACCTTTGGAATTCACCACCCAGCAAGGTGTTCTTAACATTCAGTGAACAGTAAGGCACGTTCTGCTCTGGACATTCAGGTGGGATTATGGAGACCCCTGGGCCGACCATCAGTTCACGTCTGTACTTAAAGGCCAAAGTGGCAGTATCTACGACAACAGCAAAGTCCTGAGTCCAGATTACCTTCTTTAAAAATTCTCTTCTCTTAGGAAATGATAATAGTGATAAGTCGAAGTTGTAAAGAAGGCAGGACTCTTTACCCACTTTCTCTTGCCTGTAGTTTTGTAGCCGGACTCCCAAAATTATCTCTGCTTGTACACTTTTTGCGCCTTTCAACATCTGTCTGCTTGTGGACTTGGCAGCAACTCTGAGGGGTGTGGGTGCTGTGGGACGGATCTCAGCATTAGGATCCACCCAAAGGACCCGAGGTTTGCTCTTGTTCTCTGTCTTGGCAGCCACTGGATATAGGCAAACAGTTCTCTTGAATACATCTTTTGAATGCAGGAAGTCCTTGCTTTAGGGGTAAGGCATTTTGGCTTGGCTCTCACTGCCAGTTACAGTACATGTTTTCGCCAATGAGTTTGAACTTGGGAAAGCACCTGTCCTACAAAGCAAAACTTGCCTGGGGAGAATATGGAGGAATGTGTCATAGCACCACACCCACTGAGCACACAGTAATTGAAGCACTACGCCAGTTGATACAGGTACATATTATGAATAATTAGGGAGAGACACATCATGCAATACTCTTAACCATTCATTGGCTCAAGGAGAGCGAGTTGAGCAGTGAAGCCTCAGCTACTGCGTAATAAATAAATGAGGCAACAGCAGCCTGATGAGCAATGGTAACTCATGGTTCTTTGAGGCCTGTCATCTTCATTGTCCACAGGGCCTTACACAACCTTTACCTAATTCATCTTCCCTGTGGCTCACAGGCGGCAAGGCTCATTATCCTCAACTTGGCAGACGAGGAAACAGAGACTGTAGAGAGGTTAATTCACCTCTTGTGATTCAGTGATTCTACAGCAAAACCAGAAGCGGGATTGCTTTCCCAGTTCTCAGACTGTTATCCACTCCAAGATATTGAAACTTAGCTGAACAAAATGTTGATTTCATTAGTGTCATGTGTCATGTAGGTCTGGATCCATCTCTGGCATTTTACCGATCAGAAACCGTGACCAAATTGCTTGATCTCTCTGAGGTCATCTGACAAATGGGCTGAACGCATGCCCTTCCCGGCCTACCAGGTTGTCACAGGGCTCATGTGAAATAATGTATGTTCAATTCCCTCAAAAATCAAGAAGGATTTGCAAAATCATTGTTTTAGTGTTTGTTTTCAGATATATGCTTCTTATACATAATATTTCTGGAAGTTTGGAAAACTGGCTTCTATATGCATTTTATGATAAAATGTGATGAGCTTGAAAATCAGACATGTTCCTGATCATTCTCTTACTCCACTCTCTCCTCCTCCTCCCTACACCATAATAACCCAGAGTTATATTTTTAGAATGTTAAGATAAAAATTTTCTTTTTTGATAGAAGAATGAACCACACTTAACACCTTACTTGGTGCCAAGCATATACTACTAGTTCAGAAAATGTTTATTGAATATATGATGGCTTTACTTTGTGGGTAATAGATCCAAAGGTTGATATCATGGGCGTCAATGTGAATTAGTTATATTTTCAGAAAAACTAAGACCTGACAGACTTATGATAATAAATATGTTTATTAATCTCCCTATTTTTATAAGGCACATGAATATAACGCAAGATTACCCACTGCACTTACTACATACATTAAACACACTGTAAGATTTGATTTGGAATCGGAAACTTTGTCCTCCAAATAACACGCAGATATAAATTATGTTAAAGTCTTAAATTATGCAGTTTTTCTATGATTCCTTAAAGGTTGGTTCATTCATGCATTCACTCTTTCATTCATATGTTTAATAGTTACTTAGAGTATGCTGAGAATTGAGCCCAGGGCTGTGTCAGGATTTTTCTCTTATTTTTTTCCCCAAATAGTCTATTCTTTATCTAGTGTCTAGAAAAATGGCAGTTTCTATCTGAAGGTCCAAAGTCACATTAGTTTTAGACCTATGCTATGGTCATGCCGAGCCACATAGGTGCTGAAGGCTTTATTCAGAGAGACTGGAATCAAGGACAGCTACGTATTTCACTCTCCCTGTTGTAGGTGGTGGGACAGGACCCTCCCCTAGTTATAACTGATCCTCCAAGCAGAAGGTGTCTGCCAGGGATATCAGGAACAGTCCTATGGATTCCTGATATAATGTTATGAAATAACTTGAAAGGTCAAGTTTACATCATTTACAATGCAAACTATGTCTTTAAAAATATAAATGAGAACAAAAATTACTTGAACACTACCAGCAGAATAGAAAAAAAAGAGTTATTTTGATAAATGATGACAAATATATTTCTGAGATTCATTTCCTTTCCCATATTTTCTTCATTCATATTGGAGTATTCAATTGCTTGTGTTTAATTACTTGATATTTTTGGATCTGATTGTTTCATTTACTCTTGTTGTGGTGTTAAATTTTTGTGATGTTTAGCAAGGTAATTTAGCATTTGTGTGATCAGAAGGCTGGACACTTATTCTGCCAATGTAAACCTATGTCTGAAAAGTTAAGAAAATAATAATTCCTCAGACGAGGAATTCTATACTTTTTAGTCAGAATTTTCTTTCCAAGATATATCAGTCCTCTCTTCCCTAGGGTATAGATTAAATTCCTTTCATCTAGAAACACCAAAATACTAGCTAGGTTGGGTTCTGACCTGTTTTGAGAAAAACACAAAGAAACACAATGGAAATTCTCCAATTCTACCTTTATTATAATATCTCCAAAGTCACCAAGGCAGCTTACAGAATATTTCCTGAGCCTAATGATAGAAGTAACCTCATTACTGAAAAGACTGTGACATTTCTTTCTTAAATAATACAAAAAATAGAAAAATACCACTTCTGTGGACAGTGCCAATGAGCAACACGCTCCATGCTCCTGAATTTACTAGAAATTCTACTAAAGTAAAAATTAAAATAAATAAAGTAGTAAAGAAGCATGTTGGGACACAAGTGCATTCTTAACTATGTCAATAAATAAAGAGAGAGAACAGGAGGAAGACAGCAAGTAGTAGGAAGAAAAGAGAAAAGAAATAGATTTAGTAAAAAGAGGAGGTGGTGAGTGGAAAGGAAAATAGAAAAAAATAAATAGAAGAAAAGAGATATGAGGTAGACTGGATACACAAGGAAAGAGGAACAGAAGGACGGGGAAGAAAGTGAAAACAAGAAATGAGCAAAGCAGGAGAGAAAAAGGGATGAATGTTAGGAAAGATTATCCTCCCAGGGGACAGCAAATTGGAGCCCATGGGCCACATCCAGCTAAGTGCCTGTTTTTATAAATACAGTTTTGTTGGAATACAGCCAAGCCCATTTGGGAACGCATCATCCATGGCTGCTTTTATACTATAGCTGCAGAAAAGGGGGGAAAAATCAAACTTGAGCTTTCTTTTACATAAACATTGATGCATTAGTTGGTATCACAATTGTTTACAAAGTTTGTATTTTGAAAAATTCTTAGAATCTTTTTATAATCCTGGCTTTAATCTTAGAGTAAGGAAAAACGACTATGATACAGTTTAAACCTTGGTTAACCTGTGGTTTGCTCTTAGGGTTGTTTCGTTCTTTGGTTTGACTCTACTTCCCAAAACAACATTGGACTGTGTCGGTGTTAAGATAGGACTGTGCTAGTGATGTGACATGTGTCCATTTTACAGGAACGACCTCTCATCACCCTTGGGGGGCCACCTACTGCCTCTTCCTTGTTCTATGGAGAAACTAAGTGGCTTGGGATTTTGTTTCCCACCACCCTATACCACTTCCAAACTATGTTGGAGTCTTCTGAATTTGATTCCCATGTAACTGGCAAGTTTGTCAATATCTTTCTTCCTGAAGATGGGCATAAACATTATGAGACCTTTGAGAATCATTATGTCAAGAACTTTATCCGGCCTAACATCTCAGGCAAGCCCCTGAATTCTGTTTGTACTGTAGTTTGCACAGTTGTGATCTTGCCCTATTTCTCTCCTTTGGTCTGTCCTCTGCTGGGGACAGGGACACTCAATGATTAACCTTACCTTTACATTTTCAAATCTTTACCATTGGAAGTTTTGTGAAAGACAGAGAAAATTTTCCTTTATCTTAACATTTGGGACCATAAAGGGATACATTATTTTAGAAATGGAAAGTGCCAGAGATACTTTCAGAATAGAATCAATTCAAATTACAATTAGCAGCTCCTGAAAACATTTGATGGTTTGATTGCACTGTTACTGAGTGGTTACTTCTTTCCACACATAACTAAAATGGGTGGAAAATTAGAAAGTCCATTTCTTTTCACAAAGAAGCTATGCTAAAGTTGAATTGTTTTTAATCTTGATTTCCAGATTTCATGAAAAGTTGACATGCATGAGAAAGTAAATTATGGCTGTCTAGGAAGGAATTATGTAGATGCGTGTGACTTGCCTCGCACAGTAAGTGGGATACAGGAGATACTTAATCAGTCTGTGCTGTTGTTGCTTCAGCAGCCTGATCACCTCAGTGGGTCCAGTCCTTGGCTAAAAGATGATGATAAAGTAAAAAACGCGACAGGCCATGCTCTGTGTGGCTCTGTGAGAACCGAAACTCGTGCTTCCTTGAACCAACTCTTCATTTGCAGGATCCCATTATAACAAGTTAAATATCATTTATCAAAAATCTGTGCAAAGCATTGACTGTCTGTACTTTTAATACCCTGGGAGCTTATTTTTAAAGAAACCGTGTGATGAATTTTCTATAAACTAGGTTTATCTTCTATCAATATCCCAGCAGAGAATGTTGTAGGCTTAAATTTCTTTAAATTCCTCTTGGATAAGTCACAAATTGTAACCAATGCCAGGAAAGATAAAAATGGGTGTGAAGTGCCACTTCCTCCCTCTCTTCTTCCCATTCCACCTTCTTTCTTTCTCCTGTTCCTCTTGCTTTTTGCTTGAGCTCCCCTGATTTTAGCACTGGCTCACCCAGTCAAACCATCATGCTGATAAGAGGAACAGGATACAGGAGATGCTTAATAAATCAGTGGCATCTTCTGGTCATCTCTTTCCATTGCCCTTCTGTCTGCTTCCCATTTGTCTCATTCGAAGGAGACATTGTGTGTGTTTGAGCAAGAACAAGCCTATTTGCAGACCTGTAGCCCAAGTGAGTGGCTAGAGCTGGGATCTGTGTACAAAGGTAGACTATCACAGATGGTGAACTTCTGCTACAGATTTATAAAGGTCTCGCTGTAAGTAGTTCATCATGGCAGAAGTTCACGATAGATGGATCATATAAAAAGTGAACAGACCACTTGACTGCTCCTCTCCAGCTTGTTCAGGGAACTGCACATGAGGGTCATCAATGGGAATGATTGTGGGTTCACTGTGCTCTTCCTTGGGTTGATTATTAGGCAAAGCACCAGTCTTTCTGCTTAGAAGGTACTAGTGAATGGCTCGGTGGACTTAAGCTCTGTCTAATTTTTTTGGAGTTTTCAAAACTTTCATTTATACCAGTATTAGCATCTGTACTGTTTTCTTATGACTACTATAATAAATTATCACAAATTGAGTGTCTTAAGAACAACAGTACTTACTACTTGATTGTCCTGCAGATTGTAAGTTCAAAATTTACTATTAGTGGGCTAACAGTCCGAGTGTCAACAGGGTGGCAAGTCTTCTGGATTTTTTAGGAGAGAGTCTGTTTTCTTGCCTTTTCTGGTTTCTAATGTTTTCTTTGTTCCCTGACTTTTGGTTCCTTCCTCCATCTTCAAGGTCAACAATATAGCATTTTCCCAAATCGCTTTTTTATCCTATTTACTTTTCTTCGGTCACCTATTCTATGGCCCCTTTCCTTTAATTTCCAATTTTCTTTCTTTATGCAGATCTGTATTTAAATTACTTGGATCAACTTTCTATTTATTATGCTGTCTGCTAGTGTATAAATGTGCAGTCATGTTGCTCTTAACGTTTCTCGAAAGCTTTGCTTCTTTCTCTTTAAAATGAAGACAGGCATTACTGACATTCTTTTTAATAGATTCATGAGGAAATTCAGGTTTTGCTTCCTGGCCTTTAGTTTGGAATTTCCCTCCCACCCTGTAGACCTGCTTGTTTTGAAAGTTTGTGGTCTCCATATTTTCCCAAAGGGAGGAATCTAGTGTTTTAATATCAGACTTCATTGGGAAAAGATTTGTATTTTACAGCTTTGCCAACTGTCTTGCCATCATTACATTTTATAGAACAAGTATTAAAGTGAACGTAATAAAACTCTTTACTGTTATAGCTGTTTCCTATTACTAATTTTGGGGAAAATACGCCTATTCCTTCACATTAATTGCTAGTATCTTTTAAAAGGAAAAAAGTTGTGTATATAAGATAATTAAAACATTACATTTGGAAGAGACCAAAAATATTTCCTAGTATAGTATCTGAAAAATTGGCTGCACTTATACACACTTTGATTGCAGAATTAGAAATGTACATTGTGACAAAATAATAAATATACAGTAAAAGTCAATAAAAATTATGTGAACTGTACCACCCAGGCAAAAAAGCCATCAAAAAGTTTTTTATAATCTTTCAGGTTATTATACATATGTTTAAATATATGTTAAGAAATTAGGACTACCTGTTCATATGCTTTTAAAATATATTCTGTTTTCCAATCTATTCCTTTTAATGAAACCTTTTCTATATTAATTGACATCTTGTTGGCTGAAGTATATTTTACCATATGTATACAATGTGATTTACTTTTAAAACACTCTAGGAAACATTCTGGAAACTACCCAGCTTTCCCATTGCTGGGACAAAATACCCAACATATAGAATTTTAAAAAAGAGAGGTTTAATTTGGCTCACAGTTTCAGAGTTTCAGTCCATGGTAAACCAGCTCCAAGACAGAGATATCATGGTGGAAGGACATGGAAGAGCAAAGATGCTTAACTCCTGGCAGTGGAGAAGCAGAGAAAGGGAACAATGCCAGAAAGAAAAAGGCAAGGGACATAGAACCCAAGGCCCCATCTCAATGGCCCACCCAGAAGCATGCAACACCAAGTCCTCAGGTGGATCCCAAAGCCAATCAAGTTGACATGCTACCCTAACTGCCACAGTACCTTTAAGTATTTCCTTAGAATAAACCCAGAAAGAGTAATCAGTGGGGCAACAAATACTTTTGTCTTTTGAGTCATACTAGCAGATTTAGAAAAGTCAAGGTAAATCATCTTCCAGACCAGCTCTCATTGCATAATCGATGTAAGCTGAAGAGGTAGGATGGGTTTGGAGGTTCCAATCTTAATGAAAATGTGATTTGACAAAATGGAGTTGTTATCACACTTTTTTTCTCTTCCCAATAAACATGTCCTAATGATGCTGATACTATTATTATTTTATTTCAGGTTACCTTGCACCTCGAAACCTTCCTAGTACTGGATTCTTCCCATTCTTGCAAACCCTACTCTGTGACACAGACTCTAAGTGCAAAGACACCCCATATGGGCCACTAGATCTGCTTCGCAGAAAAGGGATCAATGACGAACTGTTTAAAGACAGGTAGGCGCACTTCTCCAATGTGTTGAGATTTTCTGAGAGATTAAATATTTTTTCTCGATGAGAAACTCATCTTGTAAATCCATCCTATAAGTATCTACAACTGCATTTTCCCTAAGTGATGTAACTGTGAAAGAACAAGGTAAGTATATGTTAGACTCAATATGATTGTGTGAGACTGAGCACAATCTATTGTGGGAGAGTTACTCAGAGTTTGCTTTTGTCTCAAATTATGCCTGAGAATAAAACAGTTGCACTTTACTTCCCTCAAAGATATTCTATCCCACTTCACATTGCCAATGACATATTGTCCTAAGACTTAGTCACAAGCAGAAGATAAGCTACAGGGATCTTATCTCCAAGAAGAATGACACATTTATATTACTCCAAGTGGTACTTCCAGATATAATAAAAACTAGAAAGTGCAAATAAGAAAATTAAGGGTCTCAAAATTCAAAGTAATAAAGTTGAAAGTATACATAATTAAGCAACAACCTTTAAATTAGGTTAATGTGTATTCTATTTTATGGGGTGAAAGCTGCTGAAGAATGAAGATAGGGAATCTAGACCATTTATGGCCTGATCATTTACAACTGCAATTTTCCTTCTGAGATTCTATACCTTAAAACAAATCCCGGGAGCCTACTTGTCTGTAGAACTGAAAGCAATATTATAATTTTGAGTCAGCCATAAGATAATTCAGTTAGGGATTGTTTTTAAAGTAACTCCTGAGAAAATATCACACTTAGTATACTCCTAAATTTAAACATTAAAATTCTTGGTATGTTGCACAAGTTTTGCCTTAATGGCACCATCATGATTTTGGTCATCATGTAATATGGCTAATATTTTAAGAGAGAACAACTACAAGCTGTTCAACATAAATATAAACATGTCAAGAATCGTCACGGGAAAAAACTTGGGACAACTAATCATTGGGTTGCTAACTCACACAGATTCTGTTGTTTTAATAAGGTAATTAGGCTTGGTGATTAGAACAGTTCTGATGTTCATTCATTCATTTATTAATCTATTCAAGAAATAATGACTGAGAGGCTGCCATATGCTGGGCACCATTTGAAGTACTATGATACAGAGGTAAATAAGATAATTCCTCTAGCCCTCTGTTGCTTGCATTTGAATGAAAGACAGTACAAAAAACGAACTATCAAATAGATAAATAGCATAATAACATCATAATTGTGCCAGTTAGAAAATAAATTAATTTAAGAGATGGCAGATTAAAAGGTAGGGATTTAATATGGTGGCATTTGGGTAGAGACAAGCAAGGATGAGGAGACATCCTTAGCAGCATGTAAACATCTGGGACAGAATGATCCTGAGGTGGGGACAAACCTGAGCATTCAGAGGAACAGGAAGTCAGCTAACATGGCTGTAGTATTGTGAGGGATGGGCAAAGCAGCAGGGGATGTGCTGACAAGGACACAGAGAAAGCGCACACAGACTCCATCAGGGAAAAGAGGTAAGAGAACTAGTATTATTAGTAGAGAGAAGCCACTGGGAAGTTTTAAGCAGGGAGATGACATGACGTACTGTTATGAGAATAGCATGCTGTGCATGAATACAAACACTGTATCGGTATATGTTTCGGTAAGAGATCAAATCCATCTAGAGCCCCTATCCTCTGGTGCAATCAGTGTAAAGGTGAGATGAAGGGAAGAATAGCATATCCTGTTGTTAAAGAGTTCATAGTCATCCCTGCATAAGTGATGAATTAGGCATGATTTATGTCAATGTTCCAGCAGGGGAAGGAAAATCTTAAATCAATAGCAATAATAGGAGATAGTGCAGTGAAGAGTGCCAGAGTATTACTAAACCACATTCTCTCCATCTGAAGTAACAAGAAAACCTTCCTGAAGAGGTGTAATTGAGATGGACACCTTGCAAACCATACCTTAAAAGATATGTGGAAAATATTAATACACAACATTTACAAGTTGGATAGTTGGATTACAGTCCCACCTGGTGATTTCTTCTTTACACCTTTTTTCTTCCATGAAGAACTAACTAACTATGAAGAGAACAGTTAATTACACACACACGCATGCACACACACACAGAGTATATTGTGTCTAAATATACTTCCTTTCAAAGGAATATTTTTCCATATGATTGTATAGTGAATCAGACTCACTGGGGTTGGGTAAGTTATGTTTATTTTCTGTTGATTCTCTAGACAGCTGGTCACATCTACTTTTTTTTTTTTACTTTTATTCTAACCTCCAGAAAATTTGTCTAGTTTGAGTTGTATATTGCTGCATGTTCAGTAATTTTTTTTCTGAGCTACCAAGTAATTGGAACTTAATTTGGGAAATTATGTACAATAATAAATTGTATTAATGATATTCCCACCATGCTATTAACTTTTATGCTTTATACAGCCCTACAATGAAACTGGTGCATGATTACTGGGTAAACCATTCCACTAAATTGCTTCCTCCTGGTGAAGGAAGGTTCAGCAGCATAGCTTCATTAAGAAACAAAACAGTCTTCGCTTTCTGTTCTGTAGGAGAAGAAAGAACTGTCACTTTTGTTCTCATCAAAAGAGGCCGGCCATGTTTCTTTTAATAGACTGCTCTTCTGGAAGACAGGATCACACTGCAGTCACTACTCTCTGGCCAGCCGCCAAGTGTTTTGATGTGATTTTGCTTTTGGCACCAGCCTTCTGTTATTAAATTCATACTTCTCTGGGTATTAGCTTCAGGATGAAGTGCTTTAAAAAAATCTAACACTGTACCTAGACATCTGAAAAAAGAAATGATTACATTTATGGTTTTCTTGCTCTTTTGCACAGTAGACGATCGGACATCACAGATCTTACCCTTGTTCTTCCCCTACAGGGCTTCTAAGAATACATGGGACAGTGGGACCCCGTGGGCATGCCATTGCTCACACAGTTGGTGAATGGCAGAGATCATCCCCCAGGGCTCACAGGGTCATTATCTTGGGAGGTGATTCAGCATTCCTGCGGGGCCTGGGAGGAACTGGCTCTACAGATGTGCTTCTATCCTGGTTGACGTTCATCCATGAACCATGGTGTCTAAATTCATACCTTTGCCCCTACTGTAAAGCTCGCACAGAACTTGAAAAAGAGCTAATCCAATTTTACTCAGGGATAACTTTTAAAGTCCAAGGGTTGTGTCTAATACTGAAAAATATAGATAAGTATAGAAATTAATCTAAAGACATTATTGGGAATGTAAGTCAAGGGGATGTAAATCAGGTGTTTGCACTCACTTGGCTACAAAGATGAAATAGGACATATGGGTCTCACATTGTTTTAATTTTGACCTGTAACCATTTAGTAAGTATTTTTTCTAGAATTAGCGCAAAAAGAAAGGTTAAAATTAATTTTCTAAGAACCAATAAGAAGAGCATATTAATTGCCATACAGGCCAAACTGTTCATTTATTCAATGAGAATGTATTGAATATTGGATGTGTACAATGTGCTAGAGACTATGCAAGTCACTGTAGATACAGAAATGAATAAAGCACATTTCATGCTCTGCAGAATTCACAACCAAGTGGGAACGAGAGACAAGGTAATTGGTGAATTATTTCATAACCTGGTAAATGTGATGATTATTTTTTAGCTCTTGCTGTGCCCACAACATTAGATATAAATGGAGAATAGTTACACAGGTTCCTGAAGACATTATTTGTGCCTGAGGAATGTGAATATTATGGTTGGGTGTATTATTGGAATGAAGGTGGGTTTGGGTGGCAAGATGTCTGGAAAGCGCTCCCAGAGGCCTTTAAGAGTATGGTCATTAAGGATAACTAGCATGCCCTTAAGTTACCAGAATAAAAAAAAGATGTGTTTGAGATAGGGCACAGAGAATCTCAGAACTGGTTGAAAGAGAAAGATCGATGGAGGCACCCCCCATAGTCAGCATAGAGGAATAGGTAGAGAGAGTATCAATTTCCTTACAGTGTTTCCAGATGTATCTGCCTGCTTTTATAGTGGCATAGAACATAATTTGCACAGTGTCATCGGAAAGACACTGTGAGTTATCTCCTCCTGATTCTGCATGTTCCCAATACACGTGCATCCCCTAAAACACTTCATCTGCCCAATAGAGTGCCTCTAAAAACTTTTAGAAATGCACTTGTTCAGGTTACATAATTCCAAAGCCTTTCCTAAGAATAAAAAAGACTCTAGGACAGGACGAATTAAAGCACTTCTCAATCTTGATTATAGCTGGGCCGCTAGGAGAGAGATATGTTTTGAATGAGGACAAAGCCGGATTATATCTGGAGCATGGACGATCTTTAAGGAATGAAGGTGCGGATGAAATACATGATAACTAAAACACTTAAAATTTTCCTGTAAACGTCCTGCTTTGGGATAGCCAGGGATGACGGCTGCTTCAAACACCGAGAGGTCTTCGATGACCATCTGAGTGTCCCGAGTCTCTATCTGCAGTTAAAAGTCAATGACAAATGTCATCTGGAGGTGCCATCAGAAGTGGGCTTACAGCATATTTCACATCTTCCTTCCAGATGTTGCTACATACTGATATAAATATAACTCTGAGGAAATGGGAAAAATACATAGAAAAATTTAACTAATCCTTAGAGACAAAAATAATCTAATGTTAGAATTTCTTTCCAGAAGTTGCCATATGTCTCATTCCTAGCAGGGATTCCTTTTATAGACAGAACTTACCATGTCACACAGAGATACCACCTATCCAGGTAGTTTTTCCCTCACACAGGAAATACTGACATCCAGTATAAGTGCATAAACTCTACCTTTATGGTAGTATATATAAATGTGACATTTCCCAAATGTAACTGTTGGTAGACATGTCTGAGAAGAAGTCAAATCTATTCTGGGTTTAGTTTTCCTCCTGGTGTAGCGCAAGTCTTAAATACAAGAAGTTTCCTTTATTGGATTCCTTTCCAAATAGCACTCCACAAATGCCACTGAGGCAAAGTCCTTCAGCATCTTCAAGGAAAGAACCTCAGCCAACCCCATGGCTCTGTACATGCAACTTGGTCCAATAAAAGTTGGTTAAGTGATGCCATGGGCCACTTGGTGATTCAAGTCAGGCATTCTTGGCTCACTTCCAGAGCTGACTTTTCTAAAATCAGATGGGCCTATGTGTCAAATTCATGGTTCACCTTAGTTTTGCATAATGCTTTAATACATATCCCAGAAATATCCAGTAAGAGATAGATTCTATGTGACTTCCTCCGAACTATTCAAATGTCCTGAATAGGATTTTTCAGCCTCTTGAATTGGTCTTGGGGAGTAAGAGTGGGGAAGTTATCACCAAATGATTCCACATATGGTCAGAGTCTAGGGCAGGGTTTTCCAGCCTGGGCACTATTGATACTTGGGGCAGATAATCCTTTGCCATACTATATGTTTTAGGGTGTTTAGCATCATCTTTACCCTCTACCTACTAGGTGCAATTAGCACTCTATTTCTTACGATTGTGACAGCCAACTATGTCTCTAAACATTGTCAAATATCCCTTGAAGGGTGCAGGTAAAATTGTCCCTGGAAAAGAACCACTGGTCTAGTGAAAAAGTGAAGGAAAAATGTTAAAGTAACAAAAGTCTTGAAAAAGGCTTGTGATTCTAAGGAACACAATCTACAAAATTACCAGGGATAACCGAGATTTAGGGGCCTTGTCATGTGTTCTGATCATCCTCTATGTGTCTTTACTTAGCCATTGGCATTAATCCTTGGTTTTCTTATTTGATTTGCCCATTATACTGCGTAGAGAGGGAATTTAACAGATGTTGATGAGTTAATGAATGAATATGGCAGGTACAGTATGAGATTCTCTGGTGTTTCCTCTTCCAAGGAAATTTGCAGAATCAGCTATACATCAGTGGATAGCCGGCCAAAGTCATTTAGAAAAGATGCTTCTTCAGGCCATTGATTGTTTCAAGTGATATTCTTTATTACCAAGTATTCAGTGCTTGCCATGTGCTAAACAACCTACCATCTGCCAATGCAGGGCAGTGTAGATTTTTCTCAAGAGTCTGCCAGTGTAAGAAGGGGAAAATTGATCATTACTACTCATAGAAATTCTTTTTGTAGGTTGATAATGAAATTTAAAAAAAACCATAAAATGAAGGAGTTACACAACTCTGGGCAAGGTCCTATGCCTTAACCTAATTTGCTAGTCAATGCTTGCAGGTTCCAGGACTATAAAATAATAGGGTGCATCCATTCTGCATTCTCGAAGCTTCCAGGATGCTAAATGGATTACATCTTTGACAGAAAGCTAATGATGTTGAATGGCTGTGATGACAGGGCCCACACAGCCACACTGTACACATACCCCGTATTATACTATCCTTACAAACTCTTTGTAAGATAGGTGTTTGCATTCTTAGGGCACAGATGAGGGAGACAATGGCTAAGATCTTTTAGGAAGAGACAGAGCTGAAATTCCAAAGAAATCATCTGACCCAAAGCTTTTTCTGCCACAGCACAATAGCTCTGTTTATTTAATCAGCCATCTGATCTGGTAGTCCAGTAGTTACTGTGCTATGTATTGGGAATTTAAAGAAAAATGATACATAGTGCCTGCTCCCAAAGATATGACAGCCTAAAATGGAGAAGTAGTAGCAATAGTTACATATGAATGTAAATAAGTCTGTACAGAATAATTGTGTGAAGTAATTGTGTACTGTCTACTACCCATATAGTTCTTTCTCTAGAAGCATGACCATGTTTGTTAGAAAGTTCAGAGAATGCCATTAGTTACTTAAGATTGGTTTTCTTCTTGGGCTCCCTTAGAAATTTAACAGATTTAATTACCTTTGATTGAGGGAAATAATTTGTATTTCAACTTATAGACTTAATTCACATTTCTTACCCATACACTCTCTGTTGCTCATTTATTTTGTGGTTTCTATTTTATGTAAAGAAAACAGTTTTTGTGTCTGATGGGAGTGGACTCATGTCATTCCACCACCCTTTGTCAATGTCAAATAAAACTAGGGAAGTTTTTCAGGGAGAGGAGCAGCAAAACACACAAGATATCACAAACCCTCAATTCCACAAAAAGGCCACGTGGTAGGGTATGAGCAACTATGCCATCATGGGTGCTTCCTGGTCTTGGAAACAGACCCGCCATGGTTCCTTGTCTGGAGAGGTCACTTTACTGCTGAGGTAGTTCAGAACTTCTGAGCCAGCTGCTGCTTGCTGGGAAGGAACTGAGCTTGTCCTGTTTGGTGCTGATTTTGGTAGGACTACACAGGAACTTGAGAAGATAGGTGGATTGTTCTCTGTGGATCAGATGCAGCTTTAGCTTCTCCATCTCTTCAATTACATGTTCTTCCTTATTTTGTTTTCTTCCCATGTCTATTTATTATTTAGTCTATTTTCTCTTACTCAATCATTCTTATTTTGATCTTTGTCATTCTCTCTTTGGTTTTTGTTGCTGTCCCTGGTCCTTAAAATTTTTATGAAGGCACGTTTTCATTGTATTTTCAAAACGTGTTGATATTCAGTAGTTTTCCTTATAGTACTACAAGATGAATTGAAAAAAATTTTACGAAAAAGAAAAGTAAACCCAACTTCCTCAAACTTTCCGAAACTTCTTTTTGAGAGAAGGAACAAGGTTCAGGTCAGTTCTTATTTTTATCTGAATGGTTTTTCCCATCGAAATAGTCAGCATAAGGAATGTAAAAAGATTTAGGGGAATACAGACATGGTCATGAATAATTCAAATATCTATTAAAATGCAGAACTTTCAGAACAACCAGTACATTTTAAGAGGAATATTGAAAAACACTGGAGAAGGGAAATAAATGTTACCTCTTCTTATCATAAAATGAATGTATTAAAAGAACACATACACAAAACATATTTTTCCATTTTAAATCATAAAAATGTTGTTTCTAAAACAGAAGTCAAATTAAACTACAGTAGTAGGCAGAGCTTCTTGCTATCTTTATGTATCTTCATTATGCTTTTTAATAAGTGATTATAGAAAATTCACCAACTTCTCAGAATTCTTAAAATTATACACATTTAGATGTTTGTACTGATTTCACCTGTGAAATGTCTAAATTTGTTTCAGTCACTTACTTTTACATGCATACACCTTTTCAAGAAAATATAATTATCTTTATTTTAATAATCAAGTAAACAGGAAGAGAATTGTTAAAAAAGGTGACTACTAAATTGTGGGAAGGTCCAATAATATTTTCTTCCAAAAGCTAGTGTGATCGTGTTGCACAGAAATTCCTGGTGCCACAATGCTATCATCACTGCACTGACACATTCAGTACAACTGAAACTCTGTTTTAATGTTATTCCTTCATATCTGATGTAAACTTAGTTTTCTCAAAAGTAAACCCAACCTGGGATGACACCAATCACAGGTCCTGCAACATCCTGCATAATAAATGTTTGGCTTTTTCCTTCTTCCTTGAATCTGTCTTATAAGTATCAATTGACTTGGAAAAATCTTTAAAATGGCATCTATAATTTCACATAGAAAACGTGTTTTTCTTTCACGCTCGACAAATAAGTAGGCCTTTGTTCCAGTCTCCAAAATACTCTTGGACTCTCATCTATTTGGGATCCATCAACTTTTGAAGAGAAAAATTTATAAATATTTTCAATATTTTTAGTTCTAACTTTTTCAACTAATTTTCTATCTACAAGATTAAAACAAAAATGAATTTGTGTAAACCTCATCTAGATCATTTTCTCTGACTAAAAATTTACCTTGCAGGAAACCTTATATATTCTTTGGTTTATGGTTAAGTGAGTTCTCCTCAACGTCCTAGAAAGTAGTTGAAAAATCTGATAGTTATTGGACAATCTGTAATCTGTCACATAATACACTAACTGAACTTAAAGTGGGTGAAGTTATAGAGGTGTTGCTTTTTCTTCTCTAGCGAACTTATGAAAAAATCACCTAACCTGAAGAAGAAGAGCAATTTGCCACTCGTGAGCACCCAAGTTCCAGGGAGAAGGAACGTATCACTGGGTAAGTAACTCTCCTTTGCAGAATTTAGAATACACCTTTTAGAACCAAGAAGATCTAATCTCTAAAAGGTTTGTACTTCAAACTTTCCAAACAGAAGTGGAATGCTTAGAATATTACTAAGCAATCCAAATATTCTTCATGGATGCCTGAATGTGGTGGTATAATCCTGCAAAATTCTTCAGAATAATTTCAAATTAAGTATTCACTGAAATACTCCATAGGAGCAGAAGCTTAGGGGATGAGAACTTCATAATTCCCCAGAATTGACTCTAGACTCTTGAGCTGTCTACAATTAGATGATCTTGGGAAGTCCAGAAAACTCAGTAATGAAATTGGTGGAAAGTATTGTAGAAATTTGTCTAATTTTTCCATTTTACATGTGAAGAATATATGGCTCAACAATGTTAACTGCTCTGTCAATATAGCTATGCAGAAGAATTGGGAGTAGACTAACCTCTTGGACACTATTCTTTGAGCTGTATGCTTCTTCCTCACACTGAATGCTCAGTTTCACAGTCTTCAGTGTGATTCTGTATTCGCTTCACAACTAGACAAATAGCTCTCAACTTTTTTTTATATAGGGAATCTTCCTGTGTTAGTCCCTTAAAAACACAGGTTCCCAAGCATTACACTTAAGTGATTCTGATGCCTGTGGTGTTCAAATCTGTTCAAAACCTGAACCCCTACAACCAAAGGATGATATTACATTCACTTGACAAATATTTATGAGGTGCCTGCTATCATGTGCTGCAGTGTCCTAGGGACTGAGGATATATTAGTGAGCAAAATAAATATTGTTGTGCTAGAATATGATAGGTGTTCTGGGGAAAAAAGAGCATCTTTAAAGATGCCATGGAATATTTAAGACACTATAATATTAAATAATATCCCAACACAAGTTGATGAGCCAAATGAAAAAGGTCCTGGGTTAATGTAGTAGGAACATGATGGGGAATGGTTTTGAAGAGGTAATGTTCTGTTATGAACGATCGGTGGATGTGTGGCTGAGTAGGTAAAAGCACAGTGGAAATAGTCATGGACTTATGGTCCAGGAAGCTTTGCTTTGCTCGGTAGGCATAGATTATGTTTCTACCCCTGGCCAGTTATCTCGCATATGTATTGCCTTGACCTAGAGGAATTGGCTGGTAAATATTTCAGCTCCATGGGCACTAGAATAAGGCATGGGCCCTACTAATCATGAGCTATTGGTATCTTCAATTCTAAGATTCTTTATGAGGATAAGAAATACTTAGGTACAAAATTTTTAAAAGTCAACATACTGGCTTAGTGAACACCCATGGTGTCAATATTAATGTACACTTCTTCTAGCTAATGCTCCAAACCCAGAGAAGTCTACCCCCTTATGAATACTACTAGATGAGGCCACTTTGGGAATTGCTTAATTAGAATATACTGTAGTCTGAACTAAATGCTATATCCCATTTATTTGATCTGAAATATCATCCAGAAACCACTTTGGGGAGGAGAGAATTTATGATCCTAAGCAGATTTCGGCATCCCAACTGGATAATTAAAAAGAAAGACCATTATCACCAGATGTGCATTGGCAGATCCTTTAAACAGATGTTGGATATAATAGATCTTTGGAGCTAGTGGAGGCACCTCAAATCCTCCAGGACTGCACAGAAATGATTCCCTTTATAGGGCAATAATATTGGTGATGAAGTTTAATGACATAAACTGGAATGAAAGCAAATGATGTATAAATGATTGGGGGAAACAACAGGAGCAGACCAAAACCATCACAGTTTTATGTGGAAAGAAAACCCATGGAATTTGCCATTTTGCCAATATCAAAGTTTCATGGAAGAGGCACATTTAAGCACATTCTTGCTATGGGGTTTATGAGGCTACAAAAGAGAGTTGTGGATTCTTGTGTGATTCTGCCCATTTTTGTGTATGTGTTTAGAATTCTAATATGTTCTTTCTTCTCTAGCCACAGTATTTCCCAGTCTAAGTTCTGATTTGGAAAGTACTGGAACAGAAACTGTCAATGGTAGTGAAGTGCTTGGACGGATCCTTGCTTTGGAAAAGGTAACTTCATTTAGTTTTGTAATGGGCAGATAGTAAAGAGGTTGGACAAATGCATATTATATTCATAGAGGAATCTCCTGCATAGGAAGATATTCAAAGCACCTTTCCTGTTTTAGTAATATCTCAAGAACATTCTTTTCTCAGGCAGTTTTCAGTAACAATTTAATTTAAGATATAGTGAATTCCTTAAATTCTTGGTCATTTATTTTCTTTCTCAGTAAGTCCCTTAATTGAATTTAAGGTTTTTATTCAGTAAGAAATCAAGTGGCCTTATATGTGATCCTTTAATTTTTTGAAGCAGGGAAGAAAAAATTGAAGCTTTAACACTCTTTGAATTTGTTGCTTCATCCATATGAAGAATGTCCAGAAAAATTAGAGCTATGAGAAATATCTCCTCTAAGTAGGAAAATCCTCTTAGTGCATTTTTCAGAGTTTACCAGTGGATTTTGCTCTATTTCCTAGTGATTATCTACTTTATGATTTCCCAGACCACAAGATAATAAATACAATTTTTATAAGACGTATACTCTGGTTTATCTTCAGATTGTATAAATCTTTTGCCTTTTACCAAGCCTTTATAGGAAGTGTGAACTGATATAGGCTGTGAGCTAAATGTGTGTGTACTTTGTGTGTATGTGCCTGTGTGTACTCTGTGTGTGTGTGCGTGTGTGTGTACATGGATTTTAGGAAACTAAATTTGAATGTGTTTAGGCATACAAGTACTCTTTTGCTAACTACAAGCCCCACCCGTCTCGCAACCAGTCAGATTCATGCATCGAAGTTATTTGGCTGGCCTGGATGGTGGACATTGGGTCCTGCTTTATATTCTTTTCAGAAATGACAAGAAGATAACTTGATAATTTTCATTATGGTGCACTAGAAATACTTTCCTTTCTCTTGTGTCCTACGTATACACACATTTTAATAATTTATTCACATAGTAGTAATTTCTTCCATCTAAATTATGAGACACATCTCTGACCTTTATTCACATTCTGGTAACTATAACCACTACTGATTACTCTACTTTTGTCAGTGACCTTTAAATTAACATTCTGTACAACTGAAGCATCTCAATAAGGTGGGTCATGTGTATAAACAAAAGGCACAAAGAGGATGCCTGGAAAAAGTACCACACTCATTCAGGGAAGTCTGCCGTTGCTGGCTGAGAGAGACTCTTTTGTAGGTTACAGTTCAAACACTGAGTATAGTTTATACAATATCTGAGGTCTCTAAAACTCCCTGTTTGACTGAGGAAACTCTTCTATATGCCCAATTAATTCTTCTAAAATTTTCCCCGAATTGGGCTGGTCTGGAAAGTAGGGGAAGTTATTCTACTGTATTCATTTCATCCATATTGGTTCTTAGCAAAGTCTTGCATTAGATGAGATAAATTCTTTAATATGTAGGATGGTAACACTGGTCTCAAAAGTACAGTTTTATTACACCAAAATTCCCCAGTTCTCTTTTTCATGTGGAATGAAACTTCAGAATTTTGTGAAGCAGTGCAAAGCCATATATTCAGGAGAGATAAGCAAAAAGAAATGAATTTTATATGTATAGATACATATTTTTAGAGTTGTGGGAGCAGGGAAGGGATGTAAAAATTAGGATGACATATTGTTGCCTATGTCAGCAATCCCTCGGATTCCTCTTTCTTTTTCTTTATTGCTTTCTGCAACTCTTGCAAGAATGAGTAGAGAAATCACTTGGGGATGAGTTTATGTGCAATACCAGACAAGAGATATGGATGAATGACTAGAAGACCTAGCACTTATAGTACATCTAGATAAGTGAATCCTGTCTTGTTCTATTATATTTAGAAGTTCAGTCACTGGAAGGCAGAGTGTAGATTTTGTGATATAGATTTAAGGGGATGATGGAACTGGCCTTCACCTCACAGGGTTATAAGAATGAACTTTAGAAGGAATTCTGAACCTACTACAACTATGTATAGGTAGCCCCCTCTGTGAATAGCTAAAGAAATGGATAGTGACAAATGTGGTCATACTACAGCTGAAAAATTCACTGCATCTGTAACTGATTTGCACTATGCAATATACAGGGGGACTGTATTGATTGTATTATGGAAATAATGTTCAACTATTGCTTTTAGTTACTATATTTATCTTGCATATATGGTTTTCCTTTTTTTTTCTATGTATGAGACTGAAATGAAACATAATCCATTTCTCCATTTCTGTAAATAAACAGTTATTCCCAAGCATAGACCTTTCAAGTACCCTCTTTTGGAAATCTTCTAAAGATTTTGACCAGTTTTCTAGGAAACATCACAAAGAGTTAAGATGCCTCAGTTTCTGCTGCTCAATGCCTAGGAAAAATGAATAAGTTTTTTTGCATAAAGATTTTTGTCAAATATTTTCATAGACGCTATAATAATGCAGGATTTTAAAATGGCTAGTGTGAAAAAATGTCAGTTTTCATGAAGACTAGGATATTTAAAAATCTACGTTTACTAACATCATCCCACTTTTCTTACATGTTTTTAGCTATTGAAAGAGAATTCAACCTCAGAAGATGTACGAAAAGAACTGTGCGCGAGCTATCCAGGATACAGGGCAGATCGTACCTTCTCTTGGACTACTTTAGGAAAAAATATTTTTAACAAATTTTGCCTTTCCAACGTGACATTTTTAGAGTCTTCTCTTCAGGAACTAAAAGAACAGTTCTCTCAGGTGAGTATAGATCTCTTAGTATGTCCAAAATCTCATAAGCAACTGGAGCAGGTGTACTGTTTCCTTTCTTGGATCCACAAAATGACTCAACATGAATCAGAGAGGGAGTCTGCAGCCCACATGCACTGGGAAATGTTGCATATATTCCTCATGTTGACATTTGCACACAATGTTTAATGTCAAGTAAAGCTCACTTATCATTTAAATGCACAGGACTGAAATGATTTCAATGCTGAATTAGAAATACTGCATTACAGTTAATGTAGACACACCTTTGTAGATGAAATATGGCTTCGCTCTATAGTGAATAAAAATTGACTGTTTTCTCTCAGATCTTTTAGTGAGATTACTCAGGATACAATGCAAGTTTAATAATTAAACTTTCAGAGCCATAAAACTATTAGAACTAGAAAAATGTCTTTTCTTTTTCTCACTGACCTCAAACCTAATTTTCAAAAGCTGAATTTTGATGAAGCTATATATGCCTCTCACTAAAATAGCACACATTAGAACCAAGGACATGTACTATGGCGTGCTAATGACCATTTGTGCATACTACTTTTAATTGACAATGGTAAAAATAAGATACTAATGATTTACATTTAGTGAAACCCACATATAACGAAAGATCAAAATATTCAAAAGTCTTTTCAAATTATACACAGGAATAAATAAAGCATGTCTATAGTATTTTAAACTGGATTCTATGAATTTTATTAAAATTGGTTAAATTCTTAAAAATTTCCTTTCAGTAATCAAAGTTTTCCAAAAGAACCAGATTAGAGACACTGTGTAATATCCCCAACCCAATATAAAGCACTTCAAATTCTTTCTTAACAAACTTGCCAGCTGTATGGAGTAAACTGTGTTCAAAATACATTGTTCAAAATTATACTGTTAGTATGAAAGATCTTGAATTAAGAGAGATTGAAGGCTTGATTTTACTAGTATTAATGAGCTTATTAGGAAAATTGTTTTGAGTCGAAATATAATGAAGAAAACACTTTACTTCTGAAAGTACTGCCTGGATCCTGTAATCTAGAACAAGACCAAAAGTCATGTTTTTGCTTATTTGTTTATAGTACAGGGTATGATTATTATATAGCTTCACTCAGTAGTAATTGTAACCAGATGTAGCTCTTTGTTTGGGGGCAATGAAGATTGAAGCCGGCAAAACAGCAGCAAATGGCAAGCGGTGGGGAAGGGCCAAATGTGTGTTTATTAGAAAGAATGAAAGAGAAACTCTCTGCTAGTCAGAGAGAGGGGTGCTCCGTAAGGCGGACACCGTAGATATCTAGGTCTATTGGGTTTTCATATTGTTTTGGGGACTGGTGCATGTGACAGAAAGCAGGGGTGTTCTTGGTTGTAGGTAGGCCTTTGATGTCTGGAAAGCAAGCTGCTTTATTTGTATTTTACTTTTTCTAAAGTCTCTCATTTGGTTAAGGACCTGCTCTTTCTCTGTTGTATTTTGTTAGGCCCCAACTGGATTGTCTGTTTTGGTATGTTAATTTACTTAGGCCCAGACTTTTTGTTTATTTTAAGGTAATTATTCAGGACCTTTGTCCTAGCTGCCTAAATTTCCCTATCTCCTGGCTTCGGTAATCATTCACTATAACTAAGGAACCTGGCATTGCAAACAGAACTTTGGAAATGTTTTATTGCATTACATATTTGTAACTGTAATGGTAAACATTTTTGTGAATATATTTCTACATGTTATAAATATATAATGTATATTATAAACATATCTGCACTATATTTCTATATCTCCATTATCTATATATTAGTTTTAAGGGTTCTCCTCCCAAAAATATAAGATCTAGTAAAACAGAGGGAAGACTTTTCTAAAATCACTAAATCAGGTCCTGAGGAAAAAGAAAAAGCATTACTTGGGAACTAATTTTACTTTAAGAAATTAGCTTTGATCTACAAACACATACTTTAAAATATTCTACAAAAATATACCTTTGTTAATGAAACTTTAAATATGCCAATTTCTGGATTTACAGGGGAAAAGATCCAATTATGTTCGTGAATATTGTAAATGACTGCAGTTTTTCCAAATAAATGATGGCTTCGAATTGAGCCAAGCTCTGAAAAAAGTGCTTCTGTGAAAATCTAGATGTTTGACACTTCGGAAGACAATAAACCATAGGATCACAGACACTGACTCATCTACTCTGTGTTTTTATTTTTGAAGGTGTCGAGTGATCCCACTAACCAGAAGCTGGTGTTTCAGGAGATAGTCAAAGTGCTGTCCTTCTTCTCACAAGTGCAGGAGCAGACAGCTGTGTGGCAGCTTCTCTCTAGCTTCCCAGATGTGTTTCAGAATGACACGTCACTAAGCAATCTATTTGATGTTCTTCAGAAGGCAAACAGGTAAGAAAATGTAAGAATTAAATGGAATATTATTGTTCATCAAGAAGTCTTTTCTATTACTTCCTGTAAGGATTACTGTCTGGTAGGTACTTTAACACAGAGCAAATAATCTTTCAGCACCTTACAGCAGATTGTAGCAGCAAAGCATAGTGCATTAGTTAAGCAAAGAAGTAACACACACCATGGTCATCCAGTTCATCAAAGAGTCCATGAGGAAGTAATGTAGAGTACTCTTGCTAACAGCTGTGTTGTCACTTGGCATCCCGGAGTGTCTGAGAATGAAGTATGTAGCAGAACCTGTGGCAGGTTGGATCTGGGACTCAGACTCATTCGGGGACAGCCTGATCTCTATCTATCATTTAAGCTGCCTAAGAATAAAATACTGCCATATCATCTTGAGGGGTTTGGCCGCCTTCATGTATATCCAGTTTGTAAGTGATTTTCAGCTTTGTTCGGCATATATGTCTCAAAGATATAAAATATTTTTTACGAAAGTAATCGTTTTAATTGTTGCTTTTCTCATAAAATTGATCTGGGCATGGCCAGAATTTAGTGGGCAGTGCTTAGGTTCTATCTAGCTAGTTTGCAAATGTGCATTAAAAGAAAACAACTACTATATCAACATTTATCAGTTACGTGACTATCACATGTCAGACTATATACTGGACACTTTATATTATCTGATTCAATCTCAAATTCATTGATTGTATAAACAAGGTAACGGAGTTTCACAAAAATCAAGTGTTTGCTGATGATGTAACTGGAGGGGGATTTGAACCTCTGTTTCCTAGCTCCAAAACCCAGGCTGCCTCTTTAGAATGTCATTAGTAGCAAGGTGTATTCTACTTTAAAAGTTAATCAGAAGAGATCACTTCTCACTTTTGGAATGCTTCCAAGAATTCATATCTGTTCAAAGACTTTATAACAGGCACCATACTGGTACTTTAATCTCATTTGATTTTCACAGCAGTGTTTTGAGATTGAGACCATAGACCCCCATTTTAAAGAGAAGGAAAACTCTTATGGAGATCACACGACCTCCCCAAGTTCACAAGGAAAAGCCAAGACCTGAACTCAAGGAATGCAAATCCAAATCCCCTACTCTCTCCAGGATGGGACATCATAGCTGAAGTACAGAGGAGCAAGATAGTAGAACATTTGATTCTCTGGATTGTTCCTTGTTTGTTGCTTAGAGAAATTTTCAGTCATCCAGAATTTTGGCACTTGATCTTCTTCCTCATATTTATATTCTGTCTTCAAAGAAAATAGATGAATCAGTTAGAGGTGAATGGGAATCATTTGAATTATACTATGTAACAAAGAAAAGGGTCAAAATACTATTCTAACCACAAATATGGTATCACTATACAGTCAATAGAATGAGTAGTTTTAAAAATTGGGTAATCTGAAGTGTTGCCAAAATATAGAGTAACTGAAATTCTCATACATTGCAAGTTAGAGTAGAAAATGATGTAACTTGGAAAATACTCTGACATCTTTTAACGAAGTGACATCTTTTAATGAAGATTCCTATGGTAGCACATTCTACTCTTGCGTGTTTACCCAAGAAAAAGAAATATGCTCACATGAAGTCTTGTAACTCAAAAGTGTGTTCATTATAGTGGACAGTTGAAGGGGGCAAATATCTATACAAAGAATGAATCAGCAAATAATGGTTTAATAATCCTGTATGTTTGAATTCTATTCAATGATAATATGAACAGGTTACTTCAGAAAACTGTTTGATTTGATTATCAGAAAATATTTAAATATATTCAAATACTTGAATATTTGAATTTACCTTTTCATCTATAAATTTAATGAAATCTACATACAAAGTAAGACTTTTCAGTGAAAATTTAGAACAGCATTGGGATGTTCATAAGTATAAAACACACGGTTGAATTTTGGAGACTTGGTACAGAAAAGGGATAAGATGTTTTATTAATATTCTATCTTGATTAACTGTTGAAAAGATAAAATATTGGATATATGGGGTTAAATAAAATGTACTAATTTTATTTGTTTATTTTAACTTTCTTTAACTATTAGACTATTCAAATAAATTTATTGCTTTTTATTTTATTGGACCATCCTCTGAAAGTTAGGTCTTTATCATTATTTTTATTAAGCAGATGGTGTCATTAAAGCCATAATTTCCTCACAAAAACTGTATTTTATCATCAATTTATGGTCTCATTGGTTTATTTTACTTTTGTTGAATAAATAAAAGGGACAGATTGATCATATAGAGACTTTCATTTCCTTCAGCAGCTTTTTTTTTAAAGTTATAAACTCTATGCATATATATATAGAGTTTATAACTTAAAAATAAATATACATATATATTTATTTATGTGTATATATACATATATATGTATATGCATATGCCAGGTACCAAAACCAGACTATATAATGTAAAGTTATGACAGAAATTAGTGGAAATGAGCAATCTTCAAAGTCAAGAAGGGTATTTGAAAAAACATACATGCTTTTCACTTTTTATGAGTCAAAGGCTATGCTGAGGTACAAATCATAAATTCTGTTTTAAAAAGTTACCTTTCCACATAAAAGTGACTCATTTAGGATAACTTCCACTTTTGTATGATGAAGAACAGAAAAAAATCTATGAAATGGATAAATATACCTTAATCAATAGTTCAAAGGATTTCAGAGAGGATGGGAGCCAGGTGTCATTATTGTTTGAGTTTATTTTGTTAGTAAAAGAAGTTTTCAAACTATTGACATTTTACTAACAATATTAATAACAATGATGCTGCCCTTTTTTTTTTTATTTTTTGCTGCCCGTTTAAATGAGATTGCTACCTGCCAAGTATTTGAAATTGTTACTGTGGTACAACAGTTCAGGTGAGTTAGACCAAGTGCCAGGCCAGGAGATTGATGAAGACCTACAACATGAGCCCTGTTCAATTGGTGTCCATGGCTGCCAGGATTCAGAAGCAACTCAAAGTCTTGGAGTTAACATAAAAATGCCTCATGTCAACTGTCATAAATAAAGAGAGAGATGAAAAACAGTCATGCTTCTATGGCCAAACATCTGGAGCATAGCTGGTGTAATAAGTTAATAATGCTTGTGGTTCTGTGAATACATGTTCTGTGCATATATGTTCTGTGCATACATGTTCTCCCCTCGTGCAGGCCAGAACAAAGTTTCTAGGGCAGACACATAGAGTGGATAGAACAAATGCTTTGAAATCAGATCCGAGCTCTATTGATTACTAGCTGTTTAACCTTTGTAAGTCATTTAACTTTTGGAACTTTAGTATTCTCATCTGCAAAACAGGACAAATAAAATTGACTTCATGGAATTATTAGAGAACCAAAATTTACATACATACATACATACATAATTTACGTATATTTACTTAAGCATACATATCTATATGTATATCTCTATGTTAGAAACTAGAGTGCACTTAAAGTTTACCTCTGAATAGCTTTCATTTATATCCAGAGGGCTAAAATGAAAATGATTTTAATTTAAAATTTTTAAAAGTACAAAATGCAGAATACTGTGAAATGTGTACCCGCATACTTGACTTACTGCTGGAGTAAGCTTTCAGTTTACTGAGATAATTGATGGGGAAAAACTATTAGCTAATTTGTACTACATTTAACTCCACAATGGCAAATTGTTAACAAAAGCCTTTTGTTCTGTTTCTACTCAAAGCATTGACTCAGCCTTGATTGTTGGTATAAATTACACTATTAATGAAATTCAGGCATATTTGCATAGGTGCAACATTTCTTTAAAAATAGGCTAATAATCATAAGAGGATAAAAAGTCATTTCTGTAATTTCAACTATTAGATAGATGGAGGGAGGAGACCAAAAGTTTGTGTCAGCCTGAGCAACTGAAGGAGACTCCATCTCAAAATAAAAAATAAAAACAACTGTGGATGTACTGCAGTTCTAAAGCACTTGTCTGTCATGTATGAAGTCTTGCTTTTGATTTCCAGTTCAGCCAAAAAATTCCCCAAAACAAAAAGTTTCTTAAGTAGTTAATCAATTTTTGAAGTATAGAATGAAATCACACATAAGTGTATCTTCTGATTTTCTCTCCCCGCTGTGGACTGCCCACCTTATTGGTAACACACAAAAGCTAGGAAGACAGTGCCAATTAGTAATGTGTATGAATTTTGAACTACCCTTGGAGTGGTGCCTTTCGGCCAATTGGAGGATAAAATACAATCATTAATTAGGGTAAGACCCATTTTTATCCAAAATGTTATCATATGTTTAGCAAAAGATAAATATTTATAAGATGTTTAAACAATTATTATTCCTGAAAATGGGACTCCCTTATCTGAGCTTGATTTTTAATGAAAATAACTTCTAATATTTATTTTTTCCTATAATTAAAAAAGAGTATCCTTTTATTGCAAGTTTCTTTTCCTAACCACTTGTTTATAATTCTTAGGAGAAAAAAAGGATAAGAACTTTCCTTTCTTATTTCAAGGTCTTTGTATTCTGAAGCTTTACCATCTTAGAAACATAAAGCTTTCTGTTCTGGTTCAAGAACATTTTTGTTGGGATTTTGTGTGTGAACAGAAAACACATAATTAAATTACAAAAGCAGCATCTTTTTCAGAATAATTGTATACAGTATAGTCATTTTCTCCTCGAATTCCCTTTTCTTTCTGTCTACAAGCCCTGAAACACAACCTGGTGTAAATGTTTTTTCACTCCATAGGGTGCTGCTGGCCCTGCAGAAGGTTTATCCCCGGGTTGAAACTAACGAAGGTTTCAGAACCCTCCAGAAGTCTGTTAAACATCTGCTCTACACTCTCGACTCACCGGCTCAAGGTATTATGTATACTGTATTAAATTCAATATCACAAAGCCCACTAGATATGTAAGGCAGAGCATAACTGAAGTGTTTATGTATAGATGATAATATTCTTTTTTTTTTTTCACGGTCACTTTGACTTTCTTTTTTTTTTCTTTTTTTCTTTTTTAAATTTTAAACCAAGAACATGTATTGGTACATTTTACATATAATGGTTACATTCATCACATTTATTTTGTACCTGTACATGATGCATCTTGATTCTCCCCCCTCTTCCCCGCCCCTCCCCTCTGTTCCCTCCCTCCCTATTTACAGCAGGTTTATTCTTAATTTTCCATATTTTCCCTTTCCCTTTTCTTTCCTTTGTTGCCTTTCTGCTTTTCCCCTTCTTTCTTTCTAGTACTCCTCTTTGTATATTATCTTCCTTTTATATAATATCTATTACACCTCTTTGTCCTTATTTACAGTTATGATTTCTCATATCAGAGAGACAATTCGATGTGTACTCACGAGTGTCTGATTTATTTCACTTAAAAGTATGTTCTCAAGGAACATCCATTTATATATGAATGACTCTAGTTTATCCTTTTTTATGGCTGTGTAGTACCTAAGCAACAGGGGAAAAGCAGGGGGCATCACAGTCCCCGACCTAAAACTATACTATAAAGCTACAGTATTAAAGACAGCGTGGTACTGGCAAAAAGACAGACCTAAGAATCAATGGAATAGATTGGAGGATACAGAAACAACCCCAAACACACTCAAATACCTCATGTTTGACAAAGGAGCCAAACACCCTCACTGGAAAAAGGATAGCCTATTTAACAAATGGTGCTGGAAAAATTGGCTTACCACATGTCGAAAACTAAAACTAGATATATGTCTCTCACCATGTACTAAACTCAAATCAAAGTGGATCAAAGATCTAAACATTAAAACAGAAACACTAAATTTACTGGAGAACAGAATAGGAA